>OX243812.1:56671181-56844790 GCA_945859605.1 Lumbricus rubellus
GCATCAGTCCAGAAATCAATCGATCGATCGATCGATCAATCGATCAATCGGTCAGTATTTGTTTAATCCAACAAATCCAGGTGTCTATATAAGCACTGTAAGGCACAATTAACTACGTGTTGTTACAAGCTATAAGGCCTACAGGCAAATTGTTAGAAACCGAGACATAATAATTATCATTAGATATTGGAGGAATTTTATGTTAAGTTTGTTAACCAAAACCAATAGACTACGTGCAATGCGTGCATGTTTATAAGACGAAAATATTATCCAAAGTTGGGAGTGTGAAGTTATGAGCGCTAAACGGCTAAAACGCAGGTTCGACTGTGTTACAGAAAGTAATGTAAAATCAAGTTAAAGAGCTGCTGTTGCTGTTTAGTACCAAATAAGGTTTTCACTGACTCTTCGATGAATTAAGATAGAGATGATTATAGATGAAGGTCGGGAGAAAGATAGATCTCCTAAAAAAACGAGTTGATATAGGCCTAATTATGTGAGATTCATGCATCTATGTCAGTGTAGTTGGATAACAGTAGGCTATATAGATGGCACCAATTCAAAAGACAGTCATCAGAGTGGCTAAGTGCATATGGGCGGGTACCCAACCACCCATTAGCCTATAATTTTTATATAGTCTACTAGCTGTACCCGGCCACGCGTTGCCTCTTCCTCTTCCTCCCCCTCCCCTCCCTCTCCCCCTCCTCTCCACCTCCCCTCCCCCTCTTCCTCCCCCTCCGCTCCCTCCCCACCTTTTTCGTCCCGCTCCCTCCGCTCCTTTCCTCCGTCACACCGTCCATTCCTGACATCGGATAGAGCCCAATAATGATGAAAGGCCGCTTTCGGAAATTAATATGCGACTCGCTTATGACGTCACAGCACGCGACCTCATTCATGTTTCGGATGCTGTGTTTGGGGACAACGCGTTTCTGAAATCTGGGTGTTTTGTTGAATTTGCAAATGGCGGTCGAACGGATTGCAAAGTTCACTTTTTGTGGAAATGATTGGGTTTTTTTCGGAAAAAATCTTAAGACACGGTGCTATTGGAATGGAAGGTTTGGGTAAATTTTCAAAACAATCGGTGCGTAACTTTCGGCGTGATAGTGTTACGAACTATTGGAAAGTTTCATTTTTATTTATATAGATATACACATATTACAAAATGTGTGTCTGTGTATCCTGGCCTATACGTGTCGTAAATAATCATTAATTCATACTTATTATTTCAAAGCACAAGAACGCGACAGGCCACCGTGACCCCAAGCCACTGCATGCTCGGATTGCACTCCCGACCCATCTTTTATTTACTGGATTCCTACTATAGACACCTTGCATTGGTACCCACTCCCTGGACTACGAACACCCCTACCCAGAACTTTTTCATTCCATAAATAAAAAATACACTGAGACAGTTCAGTCTGTGCTTGTCAAACTTCTATGTGTCATACTATCAATACGACATTATAATTATAGGCCTATAACGCGGCCAAGAGAAAAAGACACTGGAATAATACCCTCACGTTTTAACCCTACGTACGTTACATTTCTGAAATCTTCCCCCACCTTACGCTACGTACGGCTACTATATTATACAGTCACGCACAAACAGTGTCGTGCTCAAGCCCAAAGCGCCGAAACCTAAGGCATATCCGTTCCACAAGCATCTATCAATATGCCACGCAGGATGTCACTCATAATGATCACCTTAAGCTGTGCATTCGTCGCATAACCACCTATTATGCTGTCTCAATCGTAATTTGGAACATCTTGACTTCTAATAATTTTATACGGAATGTTATGGCTCTTACTCAGTTCAAAACACTTATACGTGCATATAATATTATACTAACTAAAGTAATTTAGCTTTTAAAGTTTTTTTGTGTAGTAGTCAAGTTGCTGTAGCCTATATCTGATTTAGTAGGCGAAGGCTCCCACTGTCGAACACAAAATTACTGTCAGTAGCCTATGTTAAGCCATAAACCTACGTAATCTGTAAATAGGCGCATATATACTAAGCGGGAATTAGTCCATTGTGGAGTGTCTATATTGTTCCCTAGATATTAATTAGTTTTATTGTGATATTACACTATTGAATAAGGTAGCATATCAATATCTGCCATTGTGATGCACAATGCATATGCTGTAGGAACAATACAAGCTCATTCATATCTACAGTGTATAACGCCTCTTCAAAGGGACTATTCAAAAGCGCTCGCGACTATAGCGGCTCTACCACAGGTCGCGGCAGGTCATTTCACATAGGCCCTACTACTACTGCCTATCTTACATTTTAGGCTACTTGCCCTATGACTTGTCAAAAAATTGAATTTTTATTTTTTATATCTAATCTCTTCTACATAATATTATACGAAATAACTCCCATGACTCGGACGCTACCTGCAGAAATTGGAGACCCTATAGATAGCCTCGTTGGCTACACCGGTAAGCGAGAGCGGCACACGTCTGTTGGTTGCAGCGGACTGCGGTTCAAGCCCCGGGCTGGGAGTTGACATTCAGAGACTTAGATATCTCGGGCTAACACGCATGGGATGCGGTGGCGCATGCAAGCTGCTGCGGAGCGACATTGGACAAGTTGCTTACCCATCATCGTCTGTGGGGAAGGCAAAGGGAAACCACCTCACTCATCTCATCCCCGGGTGGCGAAAGCCATGGAACCTGCCTACCGTCAGAGAACCATCATCATCATCATCATCATCATAGATAGCTGGACGAAAAACTACAGTTTTTGCGCAAAATGCTTCAGTGTGAGTCAGTAAGGAGGCGCAGCTCCTGTGTGAGTCCATTCCAGACCACTGCGCCACCATGGAAACGGTTCGATTCTGCATAGCCGTTACTTGCAGTTAATTCAAAATTAATAGAACCATGTCAAAGGCTATAATTAGAGTTAGATCACATAAGCTTATGACTCACCTTGTCACGACGTCACGTCGAAACGTCGTTGATCACGTGTGGAAGTTGTCGATGATCACATAATAACATCTCCATCATTAGAATCCGCAAAGATCGCATATATAATAAGTACAGAAAACCAAGAGCAAATCTATTGAATAATCCGTTCCAACATGCATAGAATTCGCCCAGGATTTATATTGCGCATTTTTAAAACTTGCTTCAAAAAAAATCAGCGCCTGGTCGTCCAAACAACCGGCAACTACAGTAGGCTGAGACTCCTCAACGCTGCATTCCTTTGAGGCCAAGGTGAAAAAACGATTGCCCTCTGGTCAGGGCCAGACCTGAGTCACTCTGCCAAACCCGTTGTGTTCATTAGGGTTTCTGTTCTGTTCTGCTGTACGGTGTAACGTCTCGGGTATCTGGAGCATGACGAAAAGAAAACGCGCCCACATACGCGGCACGTCTTGCAACTGTTGTAAAATTCACGTTAATATTGATCAAGCTAAGACCACCAGCTACAGCTTAGAAATAAATATGACGGCGTTCCATTGGAACACAATGTCATGAGCATTCGTGTGTATTTACTGCGCGTATGGCTGTAAGGATTCATGAAATGAGCGCTATGAACCCCAGCTAGGCCACTAGGCCTACGTATCTACATGTAGCCTACGTACATGTACTTAGGCCTACATGACTAATAAAGAATCCTATTATACATGTAGCCTATGCTGCACACGCATACATTCCAAACATGCATCATGATGCATGTAGGCTAGCCTACATGCATCATGATGCATGTTTGGAATGTATGCGTGTGCAGCATACATGTATAATAGGAGGTTCTCAACCGGTGTGTCGCGACACACTAGTGTGTTGCGAATGGAGCGGCGGTGTGGCGCGCAAAAATGGTGTGTCGTTGATGTGTCGCGAAGAATTGGTGTGTCGCGAAAATCCGGGGACAAAAATCCCATGAATTGTTCGGCCAACCAATTAACGTAGACTCGTAGAGTCATAAAACGACGCAGGATCGTAGATTATGATCGGTGGAATTTATAATTTAGAATCATTGGAAACTAAAAGCATTAAGTGTCAACATTCTCGTTCATTATAAATTTTAACAATTTAAAGTAGGCCTAGATAGCCCAAACTATTTTAACTTTAACATAGGTCTGTTCTAATTTTACAGATATAGACACAATTATAACGACTGCATGCAAGGGGTGTCGCAAATTTTTTTTACAAGTTTAGGTGTGTCGCGCGCGGAAAAAGGTTGAGAACCTCTTATGTAGGCCTACATGAAATTGCAGGCCTACTGTAACAGTACATAGCCAACGTAAAGGCGCACACAGTGCCACACACCCACAAACACACCAGTGGCGTAGGCATGCCCGGGCAATGACGGGCAATGCCCGGGGTGGCAATTAGCTCTGCCCGGGTTGGCTGGAATCGAGAAATTGGTAAATTTTAATTTTGAGCTTGATAGTTTGATGCTAGGAAAATTGTGTGTAAATGGCTTAACCCTCAACAGCTAACCTGGGGTCCAAGCGGACCCCAAGCATGTTCATCATAAAATTTTTCATATTTGTGAAGTGACTGCAACCCTGATATTTTATGTAATTGTTTGTTTGTATGTTGGGGTACTTTTCGTGAAAAAGTTTTTTAAAAACTCTATGCAACATTTTGTTATTAATTGTTTTCCTCTGGGGTCCACGCGGACCCCAAAAATTACATAGGATTTTCATAAGATTTCTTTCGTATTTCAATACCAAAAATGTAAAATCAGACTGTCGGACAGACGGATAGAAAGACGGACAGATATGGAGACATACAGGCAAACAGGCAGGCAAGTCCTTCACTCACAATTGTTCAGTGCCTCAGCCCGAAACTCGATTTCAGTGCCCGCGCTGTAGTTGGGAGTGCTTCTGAGTAGCTTCTGAGTAGAATCTTGAAGGGACGCTATGACAAGTACACATACATAAGAAATTTACCAAAATGAAATAGTGTGGAATTGATTTTCATCATTGATATCGTGTTTCCATATGCAAATATTAACAAAATACATTGGGGTCCAGCTGGACCCCAGGTTAGCTGTAACGTAAGTTTTTACACGTTAGCTGTTGAGGGTTAAGGACTGAGTGTAATGCATTATGAGATGTGGGCATGTGGCCAACAAGCCTGTAACCAGAGGCAAAGCAAGACGCGGTGTATATATATATATATATATGTGTGTCTACATATATATATATATATATATTCTCCCTCCAATGCCTACATAAACGGACACTTCGGGCCGGGTGGGGAGGGGATGAATGGGCGGCCGAATGCCCAGACACTGAATGTTATCACAGATCAAGACCGACAGATCATCGAGAGGTCCTCTGTTGTCGCAGCTACCGCAGTCATTAGTTAAGCTGTGCTCCGGCTGCATGGTCGCTCTCTGCTTGTCGAATGATATATTACACGTGTGTCACTTTATCTGTTTCTTCCGACGGAATAAGGAACCTATCTCTCATAAGTCACATCAGTCAAATTTGCACTTCAGACCCACAGAGTATACGGTTTCCAGTACCCCATCATTCGATCAATGTATAGAGGACTTGTTCGTACATTAAAGAGGTCAGCCGAGGTGACACATCAATATTATTCAGGTCAAATGCCTGGAGAAGACACCAGACAAGGAAATGAAATACTACATTAGACGATATCTAAATTCAGCCAGGCAGGGATGGACGGACGGACAGACAGACAGACAGGCAGACATTCAGACAGACAGATAGCATAGAGAAGTCTGTCAATCTGTCTGTCTGTCTGTCCCTGTCTGTCTGTCCGCCAACCCGCCCCCACCCATTACGCACGCTTACTGTCTCTGTATCAGTCTCTCGCCTTATCTTTCTCTCTGTCTGTCTGTCCGTTCGTCCCCCGCCCGTCAGCCCGGCGGCCGCCCCGATCATCAGTCCGATCGCCCACCCGTCCGTCCTTCCCTCCGTCTATATAGCTCTCTGTATCTGTCTGTCTGTCTCTCTCTCGCTTGTCTGTCTGTCTCCCTCGTTTCCGTAAAAGTAAAACGAGGGAGGTGCTCTTTTCTCGTTTAGTATACTATAGGCTATAGTCTTTATGACCTAGGCATGCATGGCCTAATTGTTCGATAGGCCGAACAATGTTAATATTTCAGGCAGGTGGCAGCTAAATGTTGACTGCCAGTCAGTGAATTAAGTCTATTACAGTGGTAATGACATTATATGCATGTAGCATAGGTCTATTAGCCTATAGTTGCTAATTGCCACCTTCGACTTAGTCAGAGTGGTGTCTTAATAATTATTATGATCAATGTTGACTCTTTGTTGAGTTGGTTTGCTGCTCGGGTTCGATTTGGTGTCTATCTACGCCACTGAAACACACACCAGCTTACACACGAGCGCTAGGTGAATGCATATTTTCATGAAGGAGATTTAAAGAGATTTATTTCTTTAAAGTCCATACCCAGAGCAGTCGAGCCATTTCGCACTCCAAGTCCTTTGCCCATTTGCCTCGCTGTTGGAATG
Source organism: Lumbricus rubellus (assembly GCA_945859605.1). Lineage (NCBI taxonomy): Eukaryota > Metazoa > Annelida > Clitellata > Crassiclitellata > Lumbricidae > Lumbricus > Lumbricus rubellus. The sequence continues at coordinate 56,677,634 of OX243812.1, forward strand.
GAAGCTTACAAGCGGACGAAAGGAGAAATTGCCGCACGCCGCATGAAATATAAAGAAGATGATTAGTCTAAACTGGACTTTCATAACTGGTGCTGCGGCATCGAATCAGAATCAGCGTGGCGGTTAGTTTCCAAGTTCCTTCACAGTGGGGGCCTACGAAGTAAAATGGAGGGAAACGACAGATTGTAAACTGATCTGACAATTATTAGGCCTATATGGGGCTTCTATCGATCCCTGTAAAGGGAGCGTGCAAGTTGAGACTAGCGAAAAGCAAAGGAATCAGTTATGAGACAAAGCTCACGTCGGGAGAGTGGAAGGCTGCCTGGAAATGGAAAACCGGCACTGGAGGTGGAAGGAGACTGATTGAACTCGCATCAGAGCCCGAACATAGGGGCAAGAGGGGGCACTTGCCCTCTGGAAAATCGATTTCCTATTTTTAGCTACTACCTTTTGGTTTATAATAAAATATCTTCGCACTAAGGCACTAATGTTACTAATTATTATGCACAAAGTGAAACTGAGAAATTGCCATAATAATTATTATTATAGAAACCTCTGTGAAAAATTACCGTGCTCTTAATTTTCTGCTCTGCATTTCTCACGCTCTTGTTCTTAACGTCTGCTTTGCATTTTCAAGCTCTTCAAAAAATGTGAACACGACCATTGTGTTTGCCCCTCCTGCAAAAATGTCTGCGGGCGCCCATGCATAGGCCTACAACAAAAATAAAATCGTCTGCCTTAATTCAGTTAGATCAGCTATCAGCACGGCGACGCGAGTCTATACGGTTCCAATGGAATGCATCAATACACTTCTGCGCGCTCTTATTATGTTTGTGTCTGTGTCCGTCTGCCTGTCTGTGTGTGTCTGTCTTTTCCAATTCCCGTGCATGCAGAGGTGGTAACCTAGCTGTGAGCGTTATTGATTCTGAGTGGAAAAGCAATCACCTGCGCCAAGATATTTGGCAAAACAACTTCAGTTATTAATGAGTTGACTGAATTAAATTCTGACGGTTGCACAGAGGAAGCCACGGTCAGGTCTAGATGTGGCCCACGCGTAGACTAGGCCTTCATCCACTTTAATATAGGCTACCTGTAACTTCTATAGCGACAGCAAAGGTCTTTCATACACCTTATAATGAAAATAATATGCGGTCCATTTTATGAAGCGTTAGCGCCTTTATTTTCTCATCCTCGATCGTAGGCCTAAAATAAAGTGATAGCGTATTCGTTTCCTATCGGCCTAGGCCTATATTTTGTCAAGTAGGCTAGTCCTAATACGTAGTCGCCTGTGAGTAAGCAGTTTCCGCGACTTCGGCTCTATAGTCGCTATAGAAGTTTCGAGGTTGTTATAGGCTACCTAGGCTACATGTAGCCTAGGCCCTATAGACCTACAACATTCGAAATTCGACTGACTTTTGATTGGAATTAAACTTCTACGCGAAAATACCGTACTTTATTTTTTATCGACAGACAATCTATCGGCCGACGTATAGGGCCGGGGCCTATACTGCCTGTTCTTTGTGAATCGATAAAATGCAGTCGATTCGATGAATGAAGTCCGAGCGATAACAATAGGCTATTGTTGTGAACCTATTTCCTGTAGGCCTATTATGCCAAACAAATTTCTGTCCAGGGTAACGGCCTCTGTTGTCATAGACCCTGGTCAAATCGGATCAATCCATTAGCTCATTTCCAAACTCTAAATGACGCAACGCACATAACGGGTCACACTTTGTGACGAGGTGTGACGGCAGGGGCGGGCACAAACATTTTCAAAGGGAGGGGGCTAAATTTTCGGTGATCATTGCCAGAAAAATCTGATGACCTTTTTTAGTCATCCGACCGAAATGTCTGGAAAATATACCATTTCCATGCCAACATAACTCATGACCTTTTTAATCATCTGGCCGTATTGATACTTTTTCTCTCATCTTGTCCCGCTGCATTAAAGGGTTAAACCAAAATGGGTGGGAGCCACGTCCCATGCAATTTGAAATGGGGGCCATGGCTGGATTACCCCTGGATCCGCCCCTTTAATTGTGACGGTCCCATAGACCTACACTGTAGCCTACACTATTGGCCAGTGTTGAAAGTATCGGGCAAATGTACTTAAGTAAAAGTAAAAGTAAAATGGATTTTATTTACTTAAGTAAAAGTAAAAGTACTCATCACAAATTTTACTTAAGTAAAAGTAAAAAGTAACTTCTTCAAATAATACTTTTTAAGTAGCCTAAAAAGTAAAAGTACCGAGTCTTTCTATAAGCTTAACAGGCCCTAACTCAATCGATTATTAACCCTCAAAAATACTAAATTCTCGAAATGGCACTTATCGTTGAGTCTAGTACGCACGTAGGCCTACGCTTCCGATTCATTGTTAGCACAATAATTAATTATTAATGCACACATGAAGAGTCGTTCTGCAGCACCACCCATCGAAAATCTATTTTTAGGCATGCAAATTTGAATAAGTTGTCTTAGCTTAGCGAAAAGAAATGTTAATTAGCGCTTTGAAGTAACGAACATTGTAACGAGTGTCGCATAAATTGTAACGAAGTAAAAGTACTCAAATATGGGTAAAATTTTACTTCGTTGAAAGTAAAAGTATTTAATTTTTTCGATAGGCCTACTTCGTTACATGTGAAAGTACTCAAACTTTTACTTAAGTAAAGTAACGCGTTACTTTTACTTCGTTACTGTACAAGAGACTGAAAAGAGAGGAACGCCTGATTAGATACAACTGCAAAGAGATAATGCCAGAGTACAAAGAAGAGATCAAGAACCGTTTCGAGGCATTAAATCTAGAAGAGGCGACTGGCGCCAACGACATGTGGGAGGAAATGAAGAAGGTGAGTAGAAGGATGTGTAGCAGTCTGACGATTTTATCCGTAAGCAAGGAAGAAATTTTACAGTCCACCCTATCCCTGCTTCGAAAAAAATCAATTTAACCAATACCAACCAATAAAAACAAGAATCGAAACGCCGGGAATTTCCAAAATTTTCGATTCGACGTGCGCATACCTAAACTATGGTTCAATCCGGTGTACAGCTTGCCTATAGGATGAATTTCTCGGACATAGCGTGAGCGAGGCTGGCCAAACCACCTCAACCGCGCGTCAATGACTCATCATCGATACTATTGGAAATCCCCGCGGTATCGATGATGCGCCATCGCGCTGTACGGGAAAAAATAAAATAGACAGACAGAAAAAAATAATCTTGTGTATAGAAAATGACTGAAAATATTTTCACAAAAAAGAATAAAGACATGCCATCTCAATATAAAATGCAATACTCGAAGAAAACTGTTGTTGAATTACGAAAAATCGCCAAGCAGAGTGGCTTGGTTGGGTACGCGAGACTGCGAAAAGCGGAGTTGATTGCTAAAATTGAAGCCCACAGCGCACCTTCAATTTCACAACACGTCAGTTTGCTCGACGCCCCTGTTCCCGTCCACGAATTCCCAATACTCCAACCCGTACCAGTTGCGGCAGTGCCGGCCACGACAGTACAAAAAATATTCGATAATACAAAGTCGGCGATTAATACATTCGCAGAGTGGATCGAGGGGTATATTCCTGAAGAAGAACCGAAGAGAAAAGTGAATGAAAAGTTGGAAGCACTGAAAGTCAAAGTGAATTCTATATTCGCTAAAATTCATACGAAGACGTGCAAAATTAGAGAGACGGCCTCGGCTATCAAGGGCTTCACGAAACAATACACGGTAGAGGGGGCTGCTGGTATTGATGCTACATCTTTTTTCAACACCATTCGAACACAGGTGGTAGACTTGTTGGTAAAAAATCATCGAACTAAAACCAACTTTGTCCTTACTTGCACAATGGAACGCGTTGACATGAAGACTGGGGAAGTAGATTCCCAAGATTTTCCATTCGTTTCAAAGACTGAGGTGATTCTAGACTCCACCGATGTAGGTGAAATTTATAATAGCGCGAAAGATAAAATTATGGAGTCGATGGCCGCCTTCCAGATGCGAGGCAGTAACTGGAGACTCAGTGCGGTACAAAAATTAGAAATCAACACGGTTGTTTATAAACCGTTGAAAGGTAGTTCTTACATTCCACTGCCAAAATGTCTGACGAGTAAAAAGGCTATAATCAATATGAAGAACAAAGATGAAGAATGCTTCAAGTGGTGTGTAACGAGAGCTGTAAACCCGGTTGCTAGGGATTCGGAAAGAATTACGAAAGAATTAATTAGACAGTCTGAGAAACTCAATTGGTCCGGTATCGAATTCCCTGTAGCGGCGGATGCTAATGTGATAGGTAAGTTTGAGAGAAATAATAATATTAGTATTAATGTTTTTGGTTACGAGAAATATGTGGATCTATTCCCACTATATATATCAAAGTATGAGAATGATAGGTGTGTAGATCTATTACTCATTTCTGATGAAGGGAAGAAGCATTATTGTTGGATCAAGAATTTCAACAGACTGATGGCGGTGAAAACAGAAAATACTAGTACATCAATGTACCATTGTAAAAGATGTCTAATAGGATTCAGTAGAAAAGATTCGCTTCACAAACATACTGAGTACTGTTCGCAGCAGGACGCTCAAAAGATAGAACTTCCAGAACCTGGGACTATGCTAAGTTTTACACATTATTATAGAAAGATGCGTGTACCGTTTTTGTATTTTGCCGACTTTGAATCGTTCATCAAACCTATCGGTACATGTCAACCCGTTCCTAGCACGTCTTACACCAACAAGTATCAAAAACATACGCCCAGCTCGTTTTGTTATCATTTGAAATGCTTCGACGATGATGTTTATTCCCAAGAGCCGGTGAGGTTTACAGCTGAAAACGAAGACGATGATGTTGCTCAGTTATTCATAGACTCTATCGAAGAAAATGTAAAACGAATATACAACGAGTTCAAATTCCCAAAGAAAATGATATTTGGAAAGAAAGAGCAGGAGCTCTTCGACTCGGCTACTGTTTGCCATATATGCGAAGGAGAATTTATAGACGGTGAAAAACGAGTAAGAGATCACTGTCATTTGACTGGAAAATTCCGGGGTGCCGCTCATAATGATTGCAATTTGAAATATAGAGTTCCCAAGTTCTTCCCTGTCGTATTTCACAATTTGACCGGTTATGACAGCCATTTATTTATCAAGAAATTACGAGGCGAACACGGCGAGAAAATCAAATGCATTCCCTGCAACGAAGAAAAGTATATCTCATTCAGCAGAGAGGTCGTCGTCGATAGATTTGTAGACAAAGATGGGAAAGAGCAAGAAGTCAAGCGCGAATTACGTTTCATCGATAGTTTTAGATTCATGCCCTCGAGTCTCGACGCGTTATCGAAAAATCTTCAGAAAGATCAGTGCAAGAATTTAGGAAAATTTTTTGAAGGTGAGAAGCTGGATCTTTTACTCAGAAAAGGCGTTTACCCGTATGATTACGTCGACGGTGTTGAAAGATTAAACGAACCCGAATTGCCGCCGAAACATGCCTTCTATTCAAAACTAAACGATTCGGGTATTAGTGAAAAAGATTACGCGCACGCGAAAACGGTATGGGACAAATTTGAATGCAAAACATTACGCCAATATCACGACTTGTACAATTTATCGGATGTTCTATTATTAGCGGATGTCTTTGAAAACTTTAGAGACGTCTGTATGAAGAACTACAACCTAGATCCTGCGTGGTATTATACTTCGCCGGGACTTGCTTGGGATGCGGCGTTGAAGACGACTGGTGTAGAGTTGGAGTTGTTGAGCGACTACGATATGTTACTGATGATCAAGCAAGGAATACGAGGAGGCGTCAGCACGATTTCGCATCGATACGCGAAAGCGAACAACGAGTACATGGGGGAAGCTTTCAATCCCACCCAGCATTCAGTATTCATCCCATACTTGGACGCGAACAACTTGTACGGATGGGCGATGAGCAAACCGTTACCAACTCATGGGTTTGAATGGATGAACGATGACGAATTGAATGATTGGAGAAACATTACCGAACGAGATGGCGTGGGATGTGTGTTAGAAGTCGACTTAGAATATCCAAAGGAATTGCACGACCTGCATAATGATTATCCGCTAGCTCCAGAGAGTGTAAAACCTGCGGGATCGGATGTAGCGAAACTCATTCCAAACTTGAACGATAAAAAGAAGTACGTCGTTCATTACGGAAATTTAAAATTGTACGAAAGGCTCGGATTGAAAATCGTAAAAATACATCGGGGAATAAAATTCGTGGAAAGTGCTTGGCTGAAAAAGTATATCGATCTGAATACCAACCTGAGAACGAAAGCTACGAACGATTTTGAGAAGGACTTTTTCAAGCTGATGAACAATAGCGTTTTCGGAAAAACAATGGAAGCTATCGAGAATCGAGTTGACATACGATTGGTGAGTGATGCGAAGGAAGCTATCAAGCTAGTCGCGAAAATTAATTACGACAGACGAACGATTTTCGATGAAAACCTCATCGCCGTTCACATGAAAAAGACCAAGTTGTTTTACAACAAGCCGATATATCTAGGGATGTGTATATTAGACGCCAGTAAGACGCTCATGTATGATTTTCATTATAATTACATCAAGGCCAAGTACGGAGATAGGGCCAAGCTATTATTCACCGATACTGATTCTTTGGCGTATGAAATTAAAACGGAAGACTTCTACAAAGATATTTCCCCCGACGTCCAAAGTATGTTCGATACTTCAGACTATCCGAGAGATCATCCGTCAGGTATAGAATCTGGCGTTAATAAAAAAAAGTGGTTGGTATGCAAAGACGAAGCCGCGGGAAAGCAAATCGAAGAATTTGTCGGACTGAGGTCGAAGTTGTACTCTTACAAGATGGCGGGTGAAGACTACAAGAAATGTAAAGGCGTGAAAAAGAACGTCGTCAAGAAATCAATCACTCACGCAGATTACAAAGACTGCGTGTTTACGAAAAGACAACAGTCGAGAGCGATGAACGTCATTCGATCCTATCGCCATGAAATTTACACCGAAGAAGTAAATAAAATAGCTCTGTCTGCCGACGACGACAAAAGAGTAATAATGGACGACGGGATTCATACTCTTGCATATGGGCACTATTCTCTTGATGTAAAATGAGTCATGCAACTGTAAAAAATATAAATGTCGAAGGCGTAGTCCTCCCGAATCATCCGTTGACGAATTTTGAACTACTAGATGCCGTGAAAAAGCTCAATATCCCTAATTTCGGGGGAGTATTCTTACGAGACAAGCTGCCGAAGAAACCTAGACGGACTGAATGCGGGATATTGAATCTAGACGATTCTAATGGAACCGGCTCGCACTGGGTCGCTTTTTTGAAAAACGACAAGGATAAAATATATTTCGACAGCTATGGCCTGTCCCCTCCTACAGAACTGGTAAAGTATTTACAGAGTCCCGTGTACTACAATAGCGAACGTATTCAGCCCGACAACGAAGTGTTTTGCGGTCATTTATGCCTGTACGTCTTGAAAAAAACATGTAAAGATGGAGTGAGTTTTCAGGAAGTTATAAACAGCCTGCACTAAAATTATATTCAGATGTAAAAAATGCCTGTTGATAAATTTGGACATACAGATTCAGGATCTACGCAGAGAGTAATTGCCGGAGGAGTTACTGAAAGTCAAGTAAATAGTACTTTTCTAAGGCTAGATGGAGCAAACCCAGCGACCGGCGATCTAAATATGAGTGGTCATACTATTAGAGGTCTGCCTACAACGAATACAGTGAATACAGCGAATACGGCGAATACTCCGGAAGCGGGGATAGACGAGGCTGTGAGTCGGGGGCAAGTAATAGATTTACTGCGGAATCACGACGACGTCCCGACCGACAATAATCATTTGACGAATAAGAAATACGTCGATGAACAACTTACTTCGAAAGTGGCGACGGTAGTAGGACCCGCGGTTAGCGCTTACAGTTCAACTCAGCAGGCTATACTCGCTAGGACTCACACTGCAGTTACTTTTGACGTAATAAGATGCGGTACCGCAAAACACGGTATTGAACAGGGTATCGGAACGACTTCTTTCTTCCCCAGTAAAGCCGGGTACTATATCGTTTCGGCGTACATAGAATTTTGCAACAATAGTAATACCGCGTATGGCACCGTCCACCTGTATAAAAATGGGGCGTCGTACATGCAAATTGCGGGCGGAGGGAGCACGAAAGGTTCGCAAAACCATTCAATCGGTAGTAACATACTTTTTCTAGACGAGTTCGATTACCTCGGCATACACGCTTTTTCATCCATCGCTACGAACATTTTGTGTAGGGACTTTTCGGCGGTATTCTTACGGCCCTAATTAATAAAAATTATTATATTCAAAATGCCTGTTGATAAATTTGGTCATACAGATTCGGGATCTACGCAAAGAGTAATTGCTGGAGGTGTTACTTTTAGTCAAGTAAATAGTACTTTTCTAAGGCTAGATGGTGACAACAACATTACGGGAGATATAGATATGCGCGGCCATCATCTCGTTGGTCTGCCGACTGATTACCCTTTTGCGGGTAACGATGATGATGCTATTAGTTTAGCTCAGGCTACTGCCCTAGTCATTGATAAAACAGCGGATATCGCTTCTAGAGATTACGTTTCGGGTATGAGGGTATCCCCGGGCAATCTAGTGAGAAATACGACGAGCGGTATTATATATAGGTTCGAAGGAACGGCTGGAGCTATAACAGCGGCACCAGCATTGTCCCCGAATTGGAGACCTACAACCGGACCGGCTATTTGTGCGTTGAAAGAGTCGGCAACATCGGGTGCGCCCGCAAGCTTGACTGGCGGATTCTCGGGCGACGATGTACAGCACGACCAATTAACGACCATCGTTATAAATACGGATTCGGCGTATACGGCGGCTGAAGGGGTAATAACTATTCCTCGTACGGGTGTATATCGACTTAGCGGATTCGCGAATTTCATGATCGGAAATGTGCGGAGTGATGAAGTGGTAAAAAAATAGTCAGGGTTGCGTATTTCAAATCCGAGCTACATAATAACGAACTTATTGGATACATGGCGGGTGGACAAACAGTCGACAGCAGAGTATCGCTTGTATTACCAACCGCCGCCATGTCTTTAGTCGCTGGCGATCGGCTCGGTATGAGGGTATATTCCGCCGAATTCGACAATCCGAAGGTTACCTCCCTTCTTATTGTGGCTGGATGTGGATTGCAGGTCGAGTTTCTATACTAAGTCCGTATTTTTCCGTGGATACCTATCGTCTGAGAACACACGATAGGTATCTACAAGTCTCAAAGTCTCATTATTCAGAACTGTCGGGCATCTCATCTTCATCACCCATTCTATCGCGCACCGTAATCTCGTATCTTTTTCTCAATACTCTTCCATTATAAGCTTTCAGCGTGGCCATACTGATTTTCAACGCCATGCACGTCTTGTACAACGATGGGTAGATGATGGCTTCGTTAGTGTCTTTGTCTAGGATTTCAACGCGTATAGGATTATTTCTAATAGTTTTCAAATATTCGTACTTGGGTAATACTTGTCTTTTTTCCTTCGTCGGTTCGGGCAATTCCGATTCCGGTAAAATACCCTTCTCAACGAGTATTCTCAACATTTCGGGTTTGTTCATATATGCAGACTTTATTCTGTGTTCCTTCATTAGCGATTTCAGCTGCGAGAGTTTCATGTTCTTTTTTAATAATAGAAAAAGATTTTCTTCAATATACCACACTCATTTTCTGACCATCCGATTGAAACCTCAGTAACTTGTCTGAAATCACCATTGCGTACGCTTCCGTATTAGCCGGCGCCGCCGTATTAAACGTGCCTTTGATCTGGATATCGACCACCGATGACTTCAGACGCTCGGATTGCTTGCTCACGTCAAATCGGAAACAGATCTTTGAAGTCCGAGGGTGTGATATTGCATTGCGTCGTTAGTTCGTCCATTCCATAGTATTTTTCACTGAACGCGGCTGCTGCTCGGTACACCCGCGAGAATTGTTGATTCGGAAATGATAGATTATAGTCGACAACTGGGTATCGGTCCTGGTTCATCATCACGAACATGTTCTTCAGATCGCAATGATTGAAAACGGATGGATTGTGTTCTTGATCGCCGCTTTTGTCGGTTTGAAAACCCAAGATGATGTACCTAGGCTTCTCAGGTAATGTCTTGACGCTAAGTCTCCAGCTAAAATTAGTCGACTGTGCGACGGAGGTGGTATCGCATTGACGGGCTCTGTACGCAACTGGCAGCGACGCTTTCGATTCGATCGTTTTGTACAATTGCATCTTCTCCATATCCGCGGGAATAACGTGCGGCATGAACCACGAGATTTTATCCAGCCTAACTTTCCCTGCACCCGCGGCGGCGAGTCTAAAAATTGCGTCATCATCGGCTTTACGAACCAGAGTTAGCGTATGTTTCACACCAAAAACAACCTTGTCGTAATCATCGCAAAATCCGAAAATATGCTTCAATGGAACAACAAAGCTAAAAGTACCTTTGGCATTTGGTTTTTGAATTATATACGACTGTCTCACGGCGAAACCTTGATTATTCACGATAGCAGCCGTCGCTCCGCTGTCCTTGTACCACAACTGATTCAGACCTTGTGCTAGTTGAAAATCATTCGGGTATTTGAGTAATCCGAGCATCGTCGTTGCTTGACCTGGGTGAAATAACGATTCAATTTCCTGATTCGACAGGGAATACGAAATTTGACTGAAAAGATGCATGAGCCCATTATTCGTAAGAGTTGCTTCATCGGCATTAACGTAGAAGGTGTTGTCTGCCTTCGTCAATCTACCCTCGAACAGCAGGTAAGATTCCGCCGGATGACAAAATAAATCTTGAAGTTCGATGTTTATTCTAATCTCTCCGGAGGTGTTTAGATTCGCCCCCGATATCGGCTCATACTCATACCATTCGTAGCGTTCGACGCTTTCATCGCTCAATGGTTGTTCGGTAAATCTTAGAATATCGGATGATTGCATTTTTACTATTACGCGATAATATTTTTTACGCGACCTTCATTCCGGCGCCGGTTAGCGAGCGTACTAAATCTTGTATTGATATGGCACCGTTCTTCTTCAGGCCGTCCCCCATCATCAGATTATTGATATTTGGGATATTTGGGATATTCGAACTCGACCCAACGCTACCTACGCTACTCAGCCGATCTAAAATTTGTCTAGTTTCTGGCGTAATTTTCTTGGAGGTGGGAGTAGGTGCAGGAGTCGTAAACAGTTTGACCACTGCTTTGTCCACTAATCGTTTGCCAGCGTCGATTGCGGTTGTTTTCCCAACATCGATCGCCTGTCTCCCAATTTCTTTCGCCACGTCTTTACTCGCGTTGAGAGCGGTCGTTGCTAATTGTTTGGCGGCGTTCGACGTTACTAGTCGTTTGAAAAATCCCGAAATTGTATCGAATATTCCAGATCCTCCGATTACGTATTGTTTCCTATACCTCCTTCTATTAATGACCTGCATTTTTCCTGCATTTTATAATGCCGACATTATATTTTTGTAAGCATCTTTACTCAGCACTTCCTGCCTCAATAACGCGTCGCACATCGCCACGATCTCGTTTCTCACGCCGGTATTGCCTGCTTTGAAGCTTTGAAATCGTAGTTCTAGCTGTTTCGCTAACACGTTTGGATCTTCGGAAATAACGATTACACCGACGCCTTTGCCCACCGCATTACGAACCCTCTTTTCCCATATCGGTTTGATAATTTCCCGATATTTGGCGCTCGCAGATGCTTTGGGTTTGTTAGGATTTTTTGGCTGTCTGATCGCATCCGTCGCGAGTAGAATCTCGGCGTAATCGTCTCTATCATTATTATCGTATATCGACATGTTCGGTTGTTTCATCGTCAACAACTCCCAAAGCCCCGGTGTTCCGCTATACGTCTTATTTCCAACCGTCACATCGTCTCCTTGAATAAAAATCGGAGTGTCGCCGATGTAGAATTGTCCATTTTTTGATCGTATTCCGAACGTCGTGTCTACGATTTTTCTATCGGAGGCGTATTGATGAAGGTACTTGGTTGCCACATCTCCTAATTCTAAAGTTCTAATATCCTCGGTTGGGTCGTCGCTATACGCTTCTATCGAGGGATACTGAGGAAATTGAACCTTCAACGAAGCGGGTAGCGTTTGTAGCGCGTTTGTAGTAGCTACCGAGTTTTCTTTGATGGCGGATAGTAGGACATTCTGCTCTTTAGAAATTGCTGATTGCGAATCGACGATAGGCTTGTACAGCTTGGTTAATTCTTGTTGCAGCCCCGAATCCCCCAATCTCTCCGATAAAAAGTTTTGTTGAATATTCTTCTTGGATTTCAGAAACTCTTCGACTATGAAATTTCTTTTCGCCGGGTCATCTATCTTTAGAAACGACATTTTTTAATAAAAAATTTAATGTTTTTCGACGTGTTTTACGGCGTGTTTTTCGACGTGTTTTTCGACATGTTTTTCGACATGTGTAAAAACGCAAGTAAGACGTATTTTCAGACATAGCGACATAGGTCTACATAGGTCTACAAAACTCTACAGGTCTACATGATTTCATACATGTTCGCGTTAGTCGTCTTTCGAGCAGATTCGGTATTTTTCTCAAACATGCTTTGAAAGGACTGTCTGACTTCTTCTCTTCCCCGATCGATGAGTGATTGTTTCATTTCCTCGTCCATCGCGTCTATCACAACTTTCGACTTACTTTTAATTTCTTCTTTCATGCCATTGAATTTTTCAATCTCGCTTAGAATCAGAGAATATTCCTCATCTGAAATGTTGTCGTCCACGAGGGCTTTTGAAATAGCCTATGGTCGCTGATCGTGTTGAGCTTCGCGTCAGCTAGCGTTTTGATCTTTTCGTGCTTCTCCGCCTTCAGGGCGAGCTTTTTACAGATTCGGCTGCCAATTATACTCAATAGCCCCGCACCTAGCGCTGTCCCTTCCATAGCAATGGCGATGGGGGTCGCAATTATGGTGGCTAGTACGCCGATTCCCGAAATTCCGAGCCCCATCGTGACCACCATGAGGAAGTTGTCTACTACGCCAATTACGCTCACACTTCTATGGTACTTTTTACTCAACGTTGCTCTTTTGTCTCGTTCTTGCTCGATCTCCTTTTTGATTTCGCTAATCTTCTGAAGTCGATACGTTTGTGCGGACCCTGCGGCTATTTGTATTTCACCTTCTGGCGCAGAGGGTGTTATATTTGTTAGGTTTGGATAGAGTTTGATGCCTTCGTATTCCATTCGTTTATTTATTAGCAATATATATTTTTTTACCGCAGATAATTTACACAGCATAGCGAATCTCCTTCGTTTATCGTTACTGCTGAATCGGAGTTGTTTTGAATGGAAACTATGATATCATCAACCACATCTTCTGAAATCACTCCGTCTAGTAGGCTGCATCGTCGTTCTTTGATACTCTGTCTGAGGGAAACGAGGCAAAGACCCGCCGCCATTTCTACACCGAGTCCAAGCCTTAGCGTATTTGCCGCCTTTGGTTGTATCGTAATATCATTTTGCGCAAAAATCTCCCATCGCAGACCGCCTAGTTGCCTTACTGGGACGCGAGTAACACCGCTCGTAATCTTCCAAAAGACTGAAACGGGCTGCGTTCTAACCTCTACCGGTCTAGTTGGTTTAGTTCCAAATTTGTGTATTGGTCTCGACATTTTATAATAGAATAGATTATAATATCATGCCAAGAATCGGAATGTTTCGAAACGGAGAATTAGGACCCAACAAAAGTCCTTCGCCAACACTCGCATAGCCCGTCCCTGTTTTCATGTACAACCCGGATGCCGTTATTGAGCTACCTTTTTGCCACGGGGACATGTACAAACCAGATCCGGCCGCTCTTATTTTGCACGCTATGTCGCCTTTCTTGACATACATTACACCCGAACCGCTGATTTTATCCACAATCTTAGTAGTTGCCGCGGAGCCTAGACCGCTCAATGCCCCCATCGCTAGACTTGGTAGCGCATTAGACAGAAGGAACCGTCCCGCTGTCGCTAGAAACGGAAGTATAGCGCCTATCAATCCGCCTTCGACTTTCTTGTTGTTCTCCAATTGCGTTTTACTCATTTTAATAATCATGCCAGTTCCTTTTTGGTAGGCCGCTGCCATTTTATTGATTTGCGCCTGGGTGAGAGCTAAAACGTGCTCACCATTAAAATCATCGTGTGATAGTTTGATACTCACGCCGGTTCCCGCGCCAAGTGATCTTTTAATGTTGTCTTGTTGCGCTTCTGGAATATTAACTTTTACTTTCAGGTAGCCTAACGATTCATTTTATTAATAAATTACAAAAACTTTCAAACTTCTCTGATGTGAAACCGAATCGCTAATTCTTCCCCTCGAAGATTTAGTAGGCTCCCATGTTGGTCCGTGAGCCTCGTTTCCATCGTTGAAATTGTAGACAGCAAAATCGGGAGATATATTAAATTATGCGGCACTTCGATAATTTTGTAGGCCTAACCCGGGCCTACGTTTGGGAAAAAAGAATATATCACGTTTTCCGATGCTCCGTTAGTGTACGAAGACCCGATAATGTCGCTGGTCACTCTCAGGCTGCTTACACTCATTATATTTACCAAGTCCTCCGATTCATTGTATCCGCCCGAATAGATCCATCTGCTGAAACCTAGAACCCTTCCTATCGAATTCTTTGGCGTAAAGTCAACCCTATAATCTGCTTCTATATTCACCACAGACCTCAGAGTATTGGTGTTTGGCGCTATTGAGATACAGTAATTTCCATTTACTCCGTCGAAATGTCCATTCCCCTTCATGACTCTCTGTATATATTCGTTGATATCCGTTATTTCATAGCAACCCTCTGGAACTGCAATGTTTACCCAATCTGTGCCGGAATTCGGCGAATACCTGAAGCCGTTGTTTGTCGCATCGATATTAGGAAAAGAATAGTACGTCTCGAGGGCAACTAAGGCCATTTCATATTTCTTATTCTTCTCCAGTTCGAGTAGTGGATTAAACTTCGTTCTGATTCGCGTGCTCTTTTCGCTGAGAAAAATGGAAAATGATGTTTTTGGTTCCGTGTTGCAGGCCGTCTTTTCCGTGTTTTCCGATATCTGTTTGAGAAGCGATGATTCCATTTTTACTATACAATACAATTTTACAATGGCGGATCCTCGATTATATAAAATTCGTCGAGTCCGCATCGGTATTTACCATTGTACTTGTCGCTAGTCAGGTCTAAAACCACGAATCCATGAGGTTGTTCCCATACTGTTTTGCATACTTTTCTAAATTCATCTTTCGACATGTCTGTACTCACATGATCGTTGTAAATATGATTACAATTTTTCAGGTCTTGTTTGAACAGGCAAATAAAGTTTGCATTTTCTCTGATTGTTTGGCGCGGTAGTTTGAAATAATTCTGGGCGAGGTAAAAACAATCTACATTACTATGCCTCCCCCGATTGTAATACGTTTCACATTTGTTTTGTTTTTCCAATTGAAGATCATCGAATATCATCAGGTTCTTCTTTTCGACGCTCAAATCTCTCGGGTCTGGTACATCTTCGGCGCTCTCAAAGAACTTGGCAATTATATCGGATTTAGCTTCTACGTTTTTTGCTATTTCTTCCATAACGAGGTCCGGCGACGCATTTCGGCCCACGATTTCATCTCGGTGCTCAAACAACCAAACGATCGCTTCTTTCGGCAATTTTTCTTCGTATGCTTTTTTAATAATGCGATATTCCGGTTGAAACAGAGAAGTACCGAATACCTGCAAGTTTTTATAATCCAACCAGTCTGGCCTGAGTAAAAGATTGAGAAGAAGCGTTGTTTTTCCACACGCCGATTTCCCAACTATCAAACCACGTATGCTTTTGGGTAACAACGGATTATTGAATCTTTTCGAGAGCGCTGTGCCCCAACTCATATCTCTAATCTCCATTTTAAAAATATATATTATTAAAAAACGAAATGTATTTCGTAAAATGTAAAGAACAGACCGAGACGAGAGATGTGCAGAACGCCGTGGCTAATAATGGGAGATCGATGCTCACAGGTGTTTGCGTCGTATGCGGAAAAACAAAAACTCAATTCGTGAAGGCGCCCGCTGTTGCGCAAGGTGGGGATCTAGTTAGTTCGCTGAACGCTGCCACTAGCAACATTAAATTACCTTGGGCTAAATTTCCGGGCGAATTACATTTGCCAGGCCATCAGTTTACTGGCCCTGGTACTAGACTAGATTTGCGTCTGAATCCCAACGAAACCCCCAAAGATTGGAGCAAACCTATAAACAGGGTAGATAGCGCGGCATATATTCACGACCTGGCATACAATCAACACACTGATACGGCTTCTAGGAATGTCGCTGATAGAGCAATGATAAACCAGCTGAATAATATACCTAATCCAAGCGTGCGGGAACGAATAGAGAGGGCGATAGTCAAACCTATTTTGTCCGCTAAAACGAGTCTCGGGCTAGGTTTAAAAAAGCCTAGAATTACAGCAGGACCTGAAACGGACTAATCAATTAGCGAATGAATTACACAAACCAGTAGTGAGAAATTTTAGGACGAGGCGGGTCTATGTTGGCGGGATTGACCAGATTTGGGCGGCAGATCTAATCGACATGCAAGCCTTCGCTAGAGATAATGATGGTGTGAAATATCTATTGACCGTCATAGATGTGTTTTCGAAATACGGATGGATCGTTCCATTACATGACAAGAGTGGGAAGTCTACAGCTGATGGGTTCGTGAAGATACTCAGAGGTGCTCGACAGCCGGTCAAAGTTTGGTGCGACAAAGGGAAAGAATTTTATAATAAAAATGTAAAGAATTTAGTCGAGCTGTATTCTACCGAGAACGAGGGCAAAAGTTGTATCGTAGAAAGATGGGTGCGTACGATGAAAGATAAAATGTTCAAGTACTTTACGGCTAATTCAACTAGAAGATATATCGATGTATTAGACGAAATGGTTAGTAATTATAATGAAACGAGACATTCTTCCATTAAAATGACCCCCGCGAAGGCTAGTATGAAAACGAACGAAAAGACTGTATTTATGAATTTATACGGCGACGAGATTTCTAAGCCTATTACACCAAAGTTTTCAATCGGCGATCGAGTCAGAATAACTAGGAAGAAGAATATTTTTGAAAAGGGTTATACGACTAGATGGGTGGAGGAGGTCTTTGTAGTATCCCAGGTTCAATATAGGCTACGGATCCGCCAACTTACAAGATTACTGATTCTGCTGGTGAGGAAATACAAGGCTCTTTTTACGAGCAGGAGCTACAGAAAACAACTCAATAAATATTTAGAATCGAAAAAGTGATTAGGAAGCGCGGGAAGAAATCACTCGTGAAATGGTTAGGATACCCAGACTCGTTCAACTCGTGGATCGAAAATGAAGACTTGGTGACATTGTGAGACGATCGACGTCGATAATCTCGCATGGGCGGTCGTTGGGACCGCAGAGCAAAATAAATTTACGCAGGGTTCCATTGCGTAGACGCTCAACGGCGATATACATGCATGGGCGTTCGTCGGTGTCGATCAAACTTGCATCACATGGGAATGAGTTTCCATTGCGTCGGCGATTAACGGCGATGATCTCGCATGAGCGTTCGTCGGTGTCGATCAAACTTGCGTCACATGGGGATGAGTTTCCATTGCGTCGGCGATTAACGGTGATGTTCTCGCATGGGCGTTCGTTGTAGTCGATCAAACGTGCATCACATGGGGATGAGTTTCCATTGCGTTGACGCTCAACGACGATGATCTCGCATGGGCGTTCGTTGTGGTCGATCAAACTAACGTTAGGCGAGATTGAAGGTGTGTTGTGAGCGTCAAGTTTAGCAATCAACTCCGCTTTCCGCAGTCTAGTAAAATATCCAACCAAGCCGCTCTCCTCGGCGATTTTTCGTAATTCAATATCAGTTTTCTTCGAGTATTGCATTTTATTCTTTTTTGTGAAAATATTTTCAGTCATTTTCTATACACAAGATTATTTTTTTTCTGTCTGTCTATTTTATTTTTTCCCGTACAGCGCGATGGCGCATCATCGATACCGCGGGGATTTCCAATAGTATCGATGATGAGTCATTGACGCGCGGTTGAGGTGGTTTGGCCAGCCTCGCTCACGCTATGTCCGAGAAATTCATCCTATAGGCAAGCTGTACACCGGATTGAACCATAGTTTAGGTATGCGCACGTCGAATCGAAAATTTTGGAAATTCCCGGCGTTTCGATTCTTGTTTTTATTGGTTGGTATTGGTTAAATTGATTTTTTTCGAAGCAGGGATAGGGTGGACTGTAAAATTTCTTCCTTGCTTACGGATAAAATCGTCAGACTGCTACACATCCTTCTACTAAGGTGATACACGAGGAGGCGGCTAAATACGTACCAAAGAAAGTAGCGAAAAAGACAACTCCGTGGCTTTCGGCAGAGGCAATCAAGAAAGCGGAAGAGAGGAGAATCGCGAGGACTGCGGGAAACAGAGACCGGACTAAGGCAATGAACAGCGCTTTTCAGAGACAGGCAAGGGAAGACAAGGAAACCTACCTGAACGAGAGGTGTAAAGAAATGGAGGAAGAAGGAAATAGAGGAAGAACCAGAGAAATGTTTGCAGAACTAAGAAAAATAACTGGTAAATTTACACCAAGGAAAGGATCACTGAAGAGCGCAAATGGAGAAATACTAGGAGATAGTGAAGAAACGAAAAGCAGATGGAAGGAATACACAGAAAAGCTCTACGAGGCCGATGAGAGAGTGAGCAGGGAGGAAGAGATAGGGATGGCCACTGGGGATTATGAGAAAGAACCAAGTGTCATGAGATCAGAGGTGGAGTGGGCAATCAAGCAAATTAAGGATAATAAGACACCTGGTACGGACGAGATACCCATTGAGCTGATCAAAGAGGCTGGAGACGGAATGATAGAAGAATTAACAATGCTTTGCAATCGGATATGGGAGACAGAAGAATGGCCTAAAGACTGGGAAAAATCCATATTCATACCCATTTTCAAAAAAGGCGATGCCAGAGAATGCGAAAACTACAGAACAATAGCGTTGATATCTCATGCAAGTAAGATTCTACTTAAAATTATACATAAAAGAATGGAGAGCACGATTGAGAGGGAACTGCCGGTGTATCAGGCAGGTTTCAGGAGACGGAGAGGAACAAGAGACCACATAGCGAACCTCAGGTGGATAATGGAAAGGCAAAGAGAATTTGGACAGCAGGTACACATATGCTTTATAGATTACAGCAAGGCCTTCGATTGCATCGATCATGCTCTGATGTGGAAGACTTTGCGCGATATGGGGATACCAATACACCTCATAAAGCTCCTCAAGAACTTATATGGGAACCAGATGGCTGTGGTCAGGACAGAACACGGTGAAACTACAAGTTTCCAAATAAAGAAAGGAGTACGACAAGGATGCATACTATCGCCATACCTGTTTAATCTATACGCTGAAATGATAGTGAGAAAAGCAGGCCTAGAGGAGACAAATGCGGGAGTGAGGATAGCGGGTAGGACACTGAATAACCTAAGATATGCAGACGATACAACACTGCTGGCAGGGAAAAAAGAGGATTTAAAAGCCATCATCAGAAAACTACAAGCAGAAAGTGAGAAAGCAGGATTGTTTTTCAACTTAAAGAAGACCAAGATCATGACAACAGAGAAATGGACAAGCTTTGAAGTGGACGGGGAGGAGTTGGAGGTGGTGACAAGTTTCTGCTTCTTGGGAGCCATGATAGAAAGCGATGGTGGATGTGACAGAGAGATACGACGAAGGATAGCTTTGGGAAAGACAGCAGCGAAGGGGCTGGAGAAAATATGGAAGGATAAACACGTGAGCCTAATGACGAAGACAAGAATTGTAAAGGCAATGATATTCCCAGTGGTGCTGTATGGATGTGAAACGTGGACAAAAACAAAGGCCTTAGAAAGGAAAATCGATGCTTGCGAAATGTGGATATGGAGGAAGGTATTAAGAACTTCGTGGATTGAAAAAAGAACAAATGAATCCATATTACAAGAGATCGGACAGTCAAGAGGGAATATGTCATTGGGACAGAGAGCGGCAAGGCAGAAAATGGCGTTCTTTGGACATGTGATGCGAGCAAACGGCTTGGAAAAAGAGATGATGTTGGCCTGCGGAGAGGGAAAAAGGAAGAGAGGACGCCCAAGAAGAAGGTGGATGGAAGAAATACACGAGAGAACAAAGATGAAACTGGAGGAATTGAGAGACGCGACGGAAGATCGTAAGACATGGAGAAGGTTTATCACAGCGGTCGCTAAGGTTCCACGAATCGACGGCACAAGGTGACAAGGTGACTGTACAACACTGCTATTGGCAATCATAGGCTATGACTTTTGACTTGACGCGTAACGAGGGGAGGGCCGGAGGTCAATACTCAATAATCGTCCAAAATTGCGTGACATCATTTATGTAGGTTCCTAATCTCTTAGTCTCTCTTAATCTTTCTCATTTAGGCTTACTTTTCATCATTTTTATTAATCTACGCATAGGTCTTATCTGCGTTTCCATGTGTCTCATTCTGACTTTCTGTCGCAATTTTTTCTCTCGTCTGCTAGAGTCCGTCCGTCTATCTCTAGGCTACTGTGTTATTATAGTGATCGGCTCTGATTCAAAATTTCTGCATGCCTGTCTGTCTACTCTAGGCTACCCGGTACACCCGTTTACTCAATACTGTTATTCGACGAATTCGTCGATGTTTGTTAATCGGCGGATCCTGGGAACCGGTAGGACAGTAGTTCTGCGCTATTCGCTAGGTGGACGCAAGAGTCTAAAAGTAGCCTATTCGCTTAGTTTACGGTGTGGAACAGTCGACTTTAGACTTTTATCAACCTTGCGATCGAGAAGCCTTAAACTAAGTTCCCAGTAAAATCAACGGTTGACACTTTATAATGATGATGGACTGAGCCGTCGATGCGACGGATCTCACGTCGTGATTAAGGTTCCAGTCCTGGACTGTCAAGTCTGGTCACATTCAGCACGTTGTTTCTTTGCTTTACGCCGCTGCCGTTTTTGCTTGAGCTGCACCATCCTTTGGAGTTCAAATGTCTCTGTCGCTTCGTTGCATGTACCGCGCCATTCCGAGCGATCCGCCGCTAGTCCTTCCAGATCGGTAGCCGATATGCTGCACTTTTTCAGGTTGGCTTTCAGGATGTCTTTATAACGCTTGTATTGGCTTCCCTGTGCCCGGGTGCCCTGTGCAAGCTGACCGTAGAAGACTTGTTTCGGGATCCGTGAGTCGGCCATGCGTACAACGTGACCAGTCCAGCGGAGCTGTGCTGCTGTTAGCATGGCCTCGATGCCCGTGATGCCACAGCACTCAAGGACCGCCGTGTTGGGAAGCAAGTCCTGCCATCGTATACGTGCTATTCTTCGAAGGCATCTCATATGAAATCGGTCAAGCTGAGCGATGTGCCTGCGATATGGTGTCCATGACTCGCATCCATAGAGAAGCGTCGTCAGCACAACTGCTCTGTAGACTGCGATCTTGGTGGCCAGGTGGATGCCATGGTTGTTCCACAGTCGTCGCGAGAGTCCTCCAAATGCAGCGCTTGCCTTAGCCAGCCGAGCAACAATCTCCTCGTCAATGTTTGCAGCATTAGAGAGGATGCTGCCGAGGTAACAGAACTTGTCTACCGCTTTTAGAGTCGCACCATTCACTGTGATGACCGGGGGAGTGCTGTTAGTCCTGTTCTTTGTCTGTAACATGACTTCTGTTTTCTTTAGACTGACGGTGAGTCCGAAGCGACGGGCAGCACATGCAAAGCGATCAAAAAGTTGTTGCGCCATGACCTGTGTATGTGCCATCAGGGCACAGTCATCGGCATAGAGTAGATCGCGTATGATCGCTGAGAACACCTTTGTACGAGCCTGAAGTCGTCTCAGATCAAACACACTCCCGTCTGTTCTAAACTGTATAGGTATGCCCATGTCGCATCCTCCGTAGGCAACGAGCAACATCATGGAGAAGAAGATGCAGAAGAGCATTGCTGCGATCACGCATCCCTGCTTGTTCCCGTTGGTTACCTTAAAGGGTGATGACGTTTCACCGTTGTCCAGAACCCGGCCCATCATTCCATCGTGCAGTGATCGGATCACATTTATGAACTTCTTATGTATGAAGGTATATTAGTTGCATGTTAACATCGCCTTGCAACATGGTCTCATGATTGACTTGTATAGGCCCTACTATACTAACTATAGTATGCTGATGACACCCAACTCTACACAAAGCTATCCGGACAGAACATTGGTAATCAAAATTGCAGCCTGTTTCCATGATATTCAGTCTTGGAGTGCGTCTATGCGTTTGAAGCTAAATGCCCTCAAGACAGCAAATACATTAAGACTACCATTATAGTAGAGGTGGAACTAGCCTATACCATTCCAGAGCTTCAATTTTCAAATGAAGCAACCATAATCATAATCTAATTTATAATTATCTACTGTGCACTATCACATAGAAATAAGAATCTTAAAATCATATCCCTTAACAAATGAATTATTTCGTGTTTACATTCTTTCATTGCGGGGGGGGGGGGTGTTCAAACACCGAATTCCCCCTCCCCTGCTATGACCCAGGTAATTCTCTAAGAACTCGAGAAATCTTCAAAAAAATTATGTTTGTATTATGGTGAAACATCATCAAACACATATAATTGAGATGAAAGCCAACACAAAGAAAGAGCTCTTAAAAATATTCAGTACTGTTGTATTTGACAGGTTAAAATCATCAACTCTTCTACAAATCATATCCTAAGATGATGGCATAAACCTCCTCGTAATACTATTCTATTGGAAATCCCTACACAAGATTATAGACCTAAACAAAATAAAATTTGTAAAACTGTTCGTTTCATGGATCAATTATAAATTCCTCTAAAATCAAATCCAGAGACCATCGCCCCAGCACAGAAAACAATGTCATACTAGTAACTCTGGAGCACCTAAAGAACCTAAAGATGGAAAGTTCCGTATCAAAACACCTTAGCAGATAGGGCGGTTTAAAACTTACACACTGCGGCAAGAATATCAACACCTAAATTTGAGAGTTCAGCAATGTCGATCCAAGGCAAAAGACAGCCATAAATTAGCCGCTGGAAAATGTGATGAGGAATTCCGGGTAGGCCTGGGCGTCATGGAATATGACGAAAATGCTGGGCTGTCTGATGTCGTCTGCCAGCGAGTTGAACCTGCCAAGCTTGTTCAGAAACGCCGGTGGCTCCACCATGTCAGCGTGGCCGATCGTGTGCCGCCCGGTGAGCACACGAGAGTAGAACATGTACTGGAGACCGGAAGAGTCAGGCTTGGCGTACTTCACATTGGAAGAATAATGAGGTCCAGTGCTGAAGTAAACGCCCTTGCCAAAGGCTGTTCCTGGAAATGCAGCAAAAAAACCAAACTAGTAACAATAATTATTTTATTGCAATTGTACTCACAGATATCATGGTGCACTCACAGATATCATGGTGCACTCACAGATATCATGGTGCACTCACAGATATCATGGTGCACTCACAGATATCATGGTGCACTCACAGATATCATGGTGCACTCAAAGATATCATGGTGCACTCACAGATATCATGGTGCACTCACAGATATCATGGTGCACTCAAAGATATTTTTGCATGAGGGGAGGGGCAAAATACCACAGTCCCTGTGACCATTGGTCACAGTTAAATTTTTTCACCACGAGCT
Organism: Lumbricus rubellus; assembly: GCA_945859605.1. NCBI lineage: Eukaryota > Metazoa > Annelida > Clitellata > Crassiclitellata > Lumbricidae > Lumbricus > Lumbricus rubellus. The sequence continues at coordinate 56,701,381 of OX243812.1, forward strand.
ATCAAATGAAAAAAGGAAATTGAGAACATGGATGTTTTTACACAGGTAAAATTTCTGCTATAAACTGATTGTAGTCAATTTCCTGCAATATTACATTAAAAAAGACACAAATCATAAAATTTTCCATACATGACACAAAATAGCATTGGTCCCAAAAAGTTGTGGCATTTGCCCCAAACCTCCTCGCGACGGCCCTTGGCTACCATGCCCCCCCCCACGTTCTGGTTGTCCATGCCTACCATGTTTGCCGCAGTGGCTTCGGTTGAAGCCGTAGGTGGCGATGTTGTCGACACAGTCAAGGGACGTTCCGTGCCACAGCATCTGCTCGTTCCGCACGACTGAACCGTTCTCCTCTCCCATCTGATCCTTCTTGATCATGTACATCTGATACATGTGCAGGTTTTCAATCCTCTCGATCTGCAATCAAACACTTCCTAAATTTAATTCTTTACACAATTTAATTTTTTTTAATCAACATTCAATTTTAATCGCAAATGCTGTTTTTTTATGCAACTTAAACAAACTTAAACTTCAATGAGGAAGGCACCACTGTTCAAAGCCAAATGTCTTGGCCAAGATTGGGCTTAATTCACGCGGTTGTGTTGGGCAAGCTCGTAGGCAACCAAAACAGAACGAATTATTCGCTTTAATTTCTGTGCATGTAGATTGATTTTATTTCGTATTATATCTTGCGTGGAATTATTAATCGGCCGTAAAATGTCGGAATAAAATAGCTCCAAAGAAGTTGCATCATTTATCACTTGCTATTTACTACTATCCATAAACTACAATGCTGCATTGCTATTATCCTATAATACAACTAAATGCACAATAAATTAATAGCAATAAATTTTAGATGCAAGATTAACTGCAAAAAATGCTTAATTGTTGAACAGATTTAGCCTTTGTCATCATCATCTTGACTCTTTGATATTGTAACCAGAAATTTGGGGGAGTTAGGACCGCATTTCTTCTCTTCTGCTGAGGAGGTGCTATTAAAATTTCGAAAATGCCTGCACTCAACAAGGATGGCAACCACATTTTTCAAGACTAGATTAAAGAAGTAATTCACTAATTACTCAGAGATAAATAGTCTCCAAAAATTCATTTAATTTGAGTTCTCTAAAAAGTCATCAATGAAATGTATGTTGCAGACAAGGTGGAACATCGCTAAAATACACGAAGTGTCTTTGTGATCTTATACTTCACCTCTCTCTGCCACTTCGCTGCGTCCTCTTAGGTCGCTTGATCGGCTTGACCTCTTTGTTCTCCATGTCAAGACCTCCATGGCTCTATCCAGATCATATGCCTGCGTAGGTCCCAGGGTGAGAATTGCCGGGGGGGTTGGGGGGGTTCAACCCCCCCAGTCTTTCTTAGAGCCCCATGTTAAAGTATGTTTTTCATACCCCAATTTCAAGTTTATCATAGGCCAACCCCCCCAGTTATTTTTCCACAATTCTCATACTGGTAGGTCCCTCTCTATGGACTTCCACCATCAGTTCACTCCGTCTTTCTCTCTTTGCTAGCATTTCCTAAACTTTTTCTCCTCAAAGCATTTCCTAAACTTTTTCTCCTCAAATCCTCTAGGGGTTGCCGCACTGGTTGTGCTTCTGAACGGCTCTTGCCATGAGAAGTGTTTTACAAATTTGTATGTGCACTTGTTATAGCGCCCCTTCAAGCTCTCTCTACTCAGAGGCGCTCCCGAATGCAGAGCGGACACTGCATCGGAGTTTCACGCCGAAGCACTGAGCAATTGTAAGTGAAGAACTTGCCCAAGGTCCTTACGCGGCGAGGTGGATTTGTACCTCGAACCTTCCGGCTTCAAGGCAACGACGCCACCACTACACCACCGCGCCCCACAAATGTTCCAATACCATACAATACAATACTTAAAAGTGAGTGTAAAGAGAGTGCACCAGCACCAAGTTGCTATAAATGAACTGAACGGTCAACAAAGATGAAAATAATAAACCACGTACCCGCTTAATGGTATAGATCGGTCTCGACCTTGGCTTGAACACATTTACGATGCTGCTCATGATGGAAGACGACGTCTGGAAACCGAACGTTGACATCACCTTGCTCACCTCCAGGTAGTCCGCATCCGTCTCCGCTAACGTAACTTTCCTCAGTCGTGTTCCAGGATCAACTGGCTGCCAGGTGGAAGGCGGCTCAAAAACTCCTACAGAAAACAAAGAATTCTCAATAAGACAATGACTAAAAATCTTATAGTAACAGCCAAAAGAAATCTGCAACATCTTTTATATGGTATATTATATATAAAAATTATATAGTCGTCTGATGCAAAAAATTAAGTGAAACACTCAAAGTAATACCCAGTCAATTTCGAAGATATAGCAATTAATATGACACACTTAATCATTAGGAGTAAAATTTCAAACTCAGATTTTGAACCTTAGATATTATCCAGCTATGACAACATTGAGTACCACGGCACCCAGGTTGGGAAGTACTGCTCCCCATACACCATCAATGACCCTGATGCACCTATATACAAATGATTAACAGCTTCAAGTCACTAACAACAACAACGAAACTGGAATTAAATTTGTTCCTTACTTGTCCTTTGTTTCATATCCTCCAGCTGCATTTGCAACATCGCTAACAACAAAGAAGTTCAGCATTTTTAGATTTAAAACAGAAACTTTTCTATAGCACCTTTCAAGCACATACAACTCGATCTTCCTCTTGCAGCTGAATATCTCATATTCACATTTCGGTGTGACCCTGCATGCGTTACAAATGTATTTTAAAATAATATACAATAAAAAAACTTAACCAGCTAAATAAGAAACGTTTGTTTATGTATGTACTCATATTTCAGAGCAAATCTCAATACAGCAAACATTTCAAGCTGCCTTAAATGCGTTGCTTTACATGTCAAATGAGCACGCATATGAATTGTACTTAGAAGGCATTATATTATTACAGTAATTTGATAATGCAAGGTTGGCTATTCAGGGGCACTACCAGTCCAACCTCGGTCGAATAGGAAAGTAAGAACAGTGAGATAACTGTACATGTATAGCTGTCTTAAAAATAGAAACGTACATACCTCCAAAATGGTACATATAAATACAAAATACATAATAGAACACATATCCATATACTGTATTTACCGGTATATTGAAACATACTTGTTGGTACACATATAAATACAAACCTATTGCAATATACTCACATGGATACAACACACATCCAATTTCTCCTCCGTCAAGCGCATGCTGACGATGAGGCCTTTACAAAACGTCTCCAAGTTGCTCTGTCTCTGGTCTTATCCACTGCTCTTCGTATGTCCAAGCCCTTCATTTCTAGGTCCTCCATCACGTTCTTCATCCATGTCTTTTTTGGTCTTCCTCTGCTTCTTTTTCCCTCGGTTTGTCCATATATAGATATAAATTAGGGCATTACAGAACATTTGCTTTGTATTCGCTACGGGGCCGAATAGCAGGCCAAATAGATTTGGCATTTGACCGAATAGAAGCTGTTGGCATTCTTAAAAGCTAATGCAGCATTCATGCAGTAACTGAGCTGTAAGTGACAATTTCTAAGTTTAGTTAAATTATTACCATTCCTAGTTTACATAGACTGGCAGCTGGATGCAAAGATTGCACGTTGTTAACTGCTTACTTTTAGTTTATTCTTTGAATTTACTGAACTGAAACTTTAGCTTACATTTCAAATTTTCAATGTTGTCAGTAGACCTATTCTGTACTTGTAATGCACAATATTCGTATTCACATGCGCCCAAATAATTGGTGCAATTATTCGTATTGGGGAAAATAGTTATAATCACCTATTCGGTACAGCCCTATAAAATGCAAATTGTTTTCTGAAATGTTGTAAAAATCTCACCAAAGGCGTGTCTCGAGTTATCGCACATTTCGCAAGCTTCCAAGGACGGGTGGTTTAAAAAGGTGCACGATGCACAGACCCAACTACCAGCATCATCCTCTGAAGTCGTCGCATCCTTGCTGGACGCACCAGCTCCTTCCGTTTTCCTGAGTTTCGTATCTTGCTGAGGTGTGGCCGCATCCTGCCACAGACCAAGAACACAAAAATGTAACGCAGCGGCTTAAAAAAACTATCACATGACCATTTTATTCACTCATATGCTACAACAGCTCTGCTTTTCAATACTTTTTACTGAATGAAAACATCTTTTTTCCAACTAAACTAATACTCGTTTGATTATTTCATTAGTTAAAAGCGAGAAAATCGAATACAAGTTTAAGATATTTATTCTTGTCATCAAAATCCTCAGAAAACACTAATGGATTATTCTGCAACAGCAAAAAGGGTCAAAAATATTATTTTTTAGGGTACGTAAAAATGAATGTGCCCTTAACCAATAGTATAACTTCAATTATGCTCTTAAACCAAACAAGACAAAGTGGCTTTCAAAAAGCTCATAATTGTCAGATAGCCAACCATAAATCTGAGAAATATAAAGAATTTTAACTAAATTATAACTTCAACATTTAACAAAATTATTCAACATTTTAAGGAAATTATTCAACAAACACAGTTAAGCAAAAAACAGAGCAGATACCGTTGTGAATTTCCTCTTAACTGCACCGGAAGTGTCTACCGTGCCGCTGACTTGCACGTCTTTCACGATTCCTTCAACCTTTTCCAACATGTCACCTGTCACCAGTTTTGATATTTGCCGAAGACCAGCTGCCAAACTTTACAAAACAATTTCACGAAACAATTTCATCAGTCGGTTGATAAATCATTTCGAGTACCAATCAATCACTTATTGTTTCATCAGGGCTTTTGCATTGCATCCCTTCAATTGCCTGTTATGTGGTCGGTCTATTCTTAGATACACTCTCATCCTGGTATTCAGCAGGATAAAATTTCAACAGAGCAACTTTGGGTAAACAAAGTCAACTGCATTGTTTTGAACGTCGTTATTTTGTTATAAATTTACATTTAATTTATATTTCAAGTTCTCTTCAATGTATTAATTCGTTAAATTCACTTTCTTACAACATTCGCTAGCTAACACAACAAACAAACAGGTCTAAAACTTAACTGATCAGCAACAGTTCTGGATGCAAAATAAAAGCCACAGACATAATCTTGGTCAATGACCCAATTGTCATAGCTTTCATATCCCTTCAACAATAACAGTCCTAGAAGGACCTAGATACACCTCAACCAATTCGCAAACTAGGAGAGAAGACAATTATCCAAAAGGCCAACATGTGATGACACACTAAAAGTATGTCCCGTTTCCACAAGTGTTTGAAACCCATTTTCTTTTATTGTGGTTAATGGTGTCAGGTCTGGGTGCTTCTGAGTATAGTTTCTCTTGAAGGGGTGCAGCATAAATTCATGATTACGATTACGAATGTTGTATGTCGATGTCTATAGAGTCGTCCCTGCTACTGAAAACAGTCACAATCAGATCAGGATCTGCAGGAGACTAACCTCCGCAGGTCAGACACAGCGATTATCTGGTTAGTTCTTGCAAGCAACTTGAGTATTTCCTTGCTGAAGAAAAACAATCACAATTTTTAATTAGGTTTAAAACTTCAAAAACTGTCAGCCAGCAATGAGTAAGATTCAACCAGCAAGTAAATCAGTCAGAAACCATACAGTCATACAGCAACCATACAGGCAGTCAGTCACCCACCACTAAGCCAGTCAGGTCAGGGTGCCAACCATACAACCAGTTAGCCACCAACCAGAAAGGCAGTCACTGATACAGTCTGCCAGCTAGTGCACAGTTAGATTATTTTCGGTGGATCTAATATCACCACTCTGACTTGAGATCCATTGATCAACTAAAAGAAATCTGACACCTAAATGTGTTTCTGGTTGCAATACCCTACCACTGCCATTGTGCTATAACACACATTTATTTTATGTGACAGCAATCAGTCACAGATTCACTTAGACTCCACATCATGCAAACAATCTGGAGATTTGTCATCTCTAGAAAAGCAATTTAATCATTGCAGCAGAGAAGTCAGTAAATCAACCAGAACGCAAACCAGTGAGTTAACAGCTAACAAGCTAGTTAACCAGTCAGCAAGGGCAGTCAGTCAGCCAGGCTGACAGCTTGTAAACAATCCAGTCAGTCAATAAGTGAATCTGCTGGCCAGCCAACCAGCGAGTCAGCTAAACAGTCAGACAGCAGGTTAGCTAGCAAGCCAGTCAGCTAGCAAGCCAGTCATGCACCTACTAAATTACCGTAATTAATCAGTCATTCCCAAGTAACATCCTACTCGATTTAGGTTGCACACATGAGCCCCCAGAGCCACTTAGGCACCAAGTGTAAAGTTACGATACATGTACATGCCTACGTCTCGCAATGGACTGGCCTCGTGGGCACACACCTGCTGAATGCGGCTCGTGACACGAGACTTTGGACACTAAATGATCCATTTGTCAAGCCAACTGTCGCGAAGCGACGACGACGATATGACATACTTCACCAACAATAGCTGCAATCTTAGCACCAACTCTAAAAGGCTCAAACTGTTGTACAACTAAACTTAATTTTACTTTAGAGCCGACCAGTAGCAACACAGGGCACTAATAAAATGCAAAAAAGGAGAAACCATGAGAAAATGTCTAGCCACTAAGTCCTGTGTTTCCGATGTCACAGCAACGAAATAAATGATAACTTAAAACATAATGCAGCAATTAACATGTATTAAAACAACAAGATAAGCATCCACTCACTCTACCTCTTCTGCCATATGACAGCTATACCACAAAGTTGGTGTTGTTGTCCATAAACTGTAACAGTGAACGACAGTGTTACTCAATGTTCAATTAATACAATGGGGTCAACCCGAATCCCTTAAACCAAATTTCCCGAAAATGCTGTGCAAATACACAAAAGCCTGATTTCTTGAAAACTGTTTTATAGAAAACAGCCGAACTCCCAAAAACTACTACGAGTTAATCAGAGGGCGAAAATGGCAAAACTGTAGTATCGGGGAGCGAATGCCGACACAATCCTAACCCTAAACGATCTCACCAAGCCTAACCTGACTTAACCTACCCTCACGGCCTGACGACGCCTAAACTGAAGCTGACCGACCCTCACGACGCCCAACCTCATCCTAACTGACACGTCCGTCCGCGATAGGCTACTGTAGCTATGTCGATTATTTAAATTAGACTAGTAGCCTACACGCGCTACTGCAAACTTAACTTGGATTTAAAATAAAACACTAAATTTAAAAACGACTAAATGCCACCCACCAGTGTGGTTGAGGAAATTAAAGTTACACGACTGACTGTTCGAAGGTTGGCATTAATTGTTAAAAAGTTAACGCTATTGTTTGTTAAAATCGATTGTTTGAAAGCAGAACGCTCAACCGCGAAACGACGCCGTTAGCCCAAACGTAGCCCAAATTCTGCCGCAGTTATTAAGTAAGTAAAGTACTTGTCTTCGACTAGCAACGAAAACGAATAATTATTTAGACCAACGACGAGAGTGTAATGCTAGGTTAAACATGGGCAAAACTAAACTCGTTCTACGGTAGAACAAAGTATCATATTAAAGACTAGCTGTACCCGGCCACGCGTTGCTGTGGCAGAAAAGACTCTCCCCCTACCCCTCCCCTTCCCCCTCCCCGTCCCCCTTCCCTCCCCCTCCCCTCCCCCTCCCTCTGCCCCTCCCCTCTCTTTCTCCCCTTTCCCCTCCCCCTCCCCTCCCCCTCCCTCTGTCCCTCCCCCTCCTCCTCCCCCTCCCCCTCCCCCTCCCTCTGCCCCTTCCCCCTCTCCTTCTCCCTTCCCTTCCCCCTCTCCCTCCCCCTCCCCCTCCTCCTCCCCCTCCCCTTCCCTTCCCCTCCCCCTCCCCCTCCCCTCCCCATCCCCCTCCCCCTCCCCTCTCCCTCCCTCTGCCTCTCCCCCCTCCCCCTCTCCCTTCCCCTTCCCCCTCCGCCTATCCTCCCCCTCCCTCTTCCCCTCCGTCCCGCTCCCCTCCCCCGCCGCCTCCCTCCCCTCCCCCTCCGTCCCGCTCCCCCTCCCCCGCCGCCTCCCTCCCCTCCCCCTCCGTCCCGCCCCCTCCGCTCCTTTCCTCCCTCAACCAAGAAGGCCGCAAATTAATTATGCGAATCGCTTATGACGTCATGGGATGCAACCTCATTCATGTTTCGTTTGCATGGTCGCAGTCACTGTCAAGGCGTTTGTGAATCTGGCAACGTGCGGTTTTTAATTTGCAAATGGCGGTGGAGCGGAATGCAAAGTTCACTTTTTGTGGAAAATATTGCGTTTATTCGGAGAAAAAAAAGTTGGAAACTCTCTGATAGGAATGGAAGGTTTTGTGAAATTTTCAAAACAATCTGTGCGGTACGTTTCGAGAACACTTTACACAAACTATTGGAAAGTTTCATTTTTATATAATATAGATATGCCATGTACCATAGAGATGTATTAAAATATATAGGCTAGAGAGAATATGGCCTATATATTTTATATATATAGCGTACATCTCTATGCCATGTACTTTGCATGGTTTGTATCAAGGTAAACTTGTAAAGGCATCTCTTTGTACTTGCATTTCCTTAGTTTTGTAATATTCGTATTCTTTACAACCTACATTCATTACTTCCAAACCATTGTGATTGTGATCTCCTTGTTTATCACCTCCAAATATTTCGAATTAGCAGCGCAACTGACCGAGAAACTTGACTTCTGTAAGTTTAAATTTCATTCATATAGCCTCTGGGGCAGTGCCCAAGGATTGTATAAATTGTCCTTGGGGCAGTGCCATACATTTCTAGTAACCAGAGCACAGCCAGTGCAAAATCAGACGACTTATGATCCAAATAAATTCTGTGATGGATTTTGGAGACTTTTCGCCAGGCTTGCCCTGCTGTAGAACTACCGCTGTATAGTCCCGGAAAACAACTTTACTGAAATAATCTAGAATGATGAATCACATCACAAACAGTGGCATTAATTGCCACAGATACTCTTTAGTTTATGAACATGATCAGCAACTTTGCGACACCAGTAGATGTTGGACGAAAGAGCAGGCAATCGACATTATTTTATCCTACCGTCTACTTCGTTCATCCAACAAACTCGACCACTTGTTACTTGGCTCTATAACTGCTATGGCTCAGTCTCGATCATTTGCCTAGATTGCTCCTTCTCTTTGGAATGTGCTTTTCTCCTTCCATAGCTACTTTGTAAGGCGCCCTTGTAACAGCATGGCATTGTTACGGCACCATATAAATTGTCATTATTATTATTATTCTGTTCACTCTAAAATCTACATTGTCTGGCAGTCTCTCTTCTTCCATTGCTCGTCTCAAAACCTTGCTTCTTCTAGTGGGACTTTGTGCACTGGAAGCGCTTCTGAACTGTTCGTGCTATTAAATTCTAAAATACAATGTTGTCTCATGACGTTTTAAGTCTGTCAGGTTTGGATCGGACAAAAAAGTTTGTAGATCTACATTCACAAAAGTTTAATCCCAGACTTCAACATTGTCATTTGTTACAGTGTGTACAAAATGCTATTGTGTGTAGTACTGTATACAATATGCTACTGTGTGTGTGTGTACTATATGCTCTTACACTGGATACTCTGGGGTTAATCTAGAGACGCTATGTGACTCACTGGTAATTGTAAAAGTTTCCTACAAGCAACTTGAGAAGCATTCTCAGTCTATCTTAAGTCACACTTACACTTATCAGAGCCTTGTCATGGCAAATCATAGTTCAAAAAGGAGCCATATAAATGAACAGATACAGTTTATGCTTACTGAAACGGAGCCCAGAACATGAATTTCTTCTCAGAACTAGCAAACTAATAAACAGAATCAGTTTGAAGTTAATCTCAGTATCATGTATGAGCACTTGTTAAAACGCCCCTTCAAGATAATACTCAGAGGCGCTTCCAACTGCAGCGTGAACACTGAATCAGAGTTTTATGCCGAAGCGCATGAGCATCTGCGAGTGAAGGACTTGCTCAGGATCCCTATGCGGCACCTTTGAGGTGGATTCAAACCTGCAACCTTCCAGCTCCAAGGCACTGAATGCACCCCCCACCACCATGCTCAACAAATACACAACATCTTAAACACAATAACTCCAAATGTTTTAATCAATATTCCAAATCAACAAAAAGGTTTTAATCTGTTAATCCAGTCAATTTAATAAACATTATGCTAGTGCATTCAGTGCACCTTTAATATCCGATAAATATTTAAAATTGCTATTGAGTCCCATTAACTAAACACAGCATTCAGAATTCCTCAAAACTTCGCGTTTGCATACAATTGACCTATCAACATTGTCAAAGCATTACATAAAAATGATACCTATGACTTAAAACGTTTTCAACAATAAAGGTTTGCATATACCCTTAAACTTGATGTAAGAAGTTCCTAAGGTTTAGAGAAATTTAGAATATTTGAAGTGTCCTGTCTTGATGCATACAGTAATAATAAGTATTTTTTGTATTACCAGTACTCCACATGCATAAGCACAATGGGACATAAATGTTTATAATGCATTTGTAAATTTAGAAGTTCTGGAAGGAGGATCCATAAAACTGCCTGATATACAGATAAGGATGCTTCTGTTCCAACAAAAACACTTATCTTGAAACCTAGATTACATTAACAAAATAATGAAATGTTTCTGCTCTTTTTAATCGGCATCGACTATTAACCTGTACGCAAGGTTAATAGTACCGCTAATAATAAGGTACAATGCCTTATTTCATTCATCCACTAGCAAAATTCTTAAATAACTTAGCGATAAAGAAAACTGATTAACAGGAATCAACGTCTACAGCAAATGCAAAATGATCATTTCCAAATATGCTTTCCCTCTTCACAATGTACAAAAAGAAAATTAGTCGTATTTTCATTCTATTCGTTCACGTTTGTAGACAAATTTTGAAAAGATGTTTGCCAATCACAAAAGTATCACTGGTATCTCATGCCTTGATAACAGATGCTGCACAAGTTCATCAAGCTCTCGATTGCAAAATTTCTACTTGAAGTAGATAAGGTATTCTGGAAAGGCTTGAGTATCATAAAATATGACAAAGATCGTCGGAGTGGTGGCATTGTCAACAGTCGAATCGTATTTCTTCATTGAGCCTCCAGGATGTGGTGGAGGAACAATCATGTTCTGGTTGCCCACTGCATACTCTCCCGTTAGCACTTTGCATTGGTAGACGTGCTTTAAACCGGTTGCGTCTGGTGGAGAGTATGTATTTTGCGCTGAGTAGTTGAAGTTCTTGGCAAAGTAGACACCTCTTCCATACACAAATGCTGTTAATTAACAGAACAATGACTTTAAATCTTTTATTTCCAATTTCTAAAACAAACTCAAGCTACCGGGGGTATTGAAATATTACTACAAATAAAATCAATGTTGAGCAATATTACAAAATAAATTAAAGCTCCAGACAACTTAAAAATAAATTAAATGTAGAAGTTCCCAATCCTGTGGCAAAGAAATAAAGCAACAAATTTATTATAATTCTGTAAAACAGCTTACTCGTAAAATATTTTAATTAATATCAACATGCATGATCTACTCATGTCCCGGATAAAACTTTATATTAAAGTAACAGAATTTTTTGGGATAATATTAATAAATAATTTGCTGTTAAATGGGACAAATATTCTCCTGGTGAGTAAACACAAATGCATCATTTACCAATACCTAAAAACTACTCTTATTGGCTGGTACTAGAATATGACTGTTTCACAGTGAAAGTCTCCAGCACGCAGGCCTGTGCAAAGCTTGGAATAGACCTGGCCAGACCTGATGAGAAATGTAGGCTCCGTTAATTTAAAACTGCTCATTAAGAATTTTGACAATCAATCAGTGCTAACTATAAATTATAATCATGATGATTTGCTAAGGATCTCCCTATCCCCTTTGACTACCCATAAGGGAGAGAAGGATCCCCAAAATTGTAGGCCTAAGCCAGCTGGTCCATCTGCCCCAAGGTCTGTCAAAAAGTGCTTATGCTCCGAATCAATGAAGGAATCAGTAAGTTATTCGATTCAGATGAAACATGCATTGCATAGCAAAATTTACAATTATTACTTAACAAACTATGTGAGAAAACAATGCAGACTGAACACTGATTTAAGGTCTGGTTTAAAAAAAACTCCGGTATTTAAGCCAACATAGCACCAATTAGTTGAATTGTTTACAAAAACGAACTTAAATATTTTTTCAACGCACCATTTTTTCCACAGTAGCTCCGGTTAAACCCACTGTGGTTGATGCTATCCAGGGTATCCGCGCTGGTGCCATGCCAGAGCGTCATCTCGTTCTGAAACCCTGGATTCGCCGCGTCCATTGTCATCTTACGAACAACGTACTGCTTGTAAAGCGATTTGTTCTGGATGCGAACAATCTGCAGAGATTTTAAAACGAAACATTACCCAGCATGACCTCTCATCCTGATTGATATTTGAATATCTCTACATCCGAGATATTGGGTTTCATCTGTTGATGGTTCAGAGGCAGATCTTTGTATGTGCACTTGTTATAGCGCCCCTTCAAGCTCTCTCTACTCAGAGGCGCTCCCGATGCAGAGCGGACACTGCATCGGAGTTTCACGCCGAAGCGCTGAGCAATTGTAAGTGAAGGACTTGCCCAAGGTCCTTACGCGGGGAGGTGGATTTGAACCTCGGACCTTCCGGCTCCAAGGCAACGACGCCACCACTAGACCACCGCGCCCCACCAATCATTAATAACCATAACATTACAAGGGTTTTAGGTGGTTCAGAAGGTTCTATGTTAAAACCATTGCAAGTTAACATTAACTTAATATCCCACTTTTGCATAGCTTCATCTTAAAAGCCTTGATAGCGTCAACTGAGACAGCTCTATCATAAAATCCAGTCTACAACTCTTGAACCAAAAAACTTCTTCCCTAATGTCCATTATAGTTTCTACATAATTTGACATCTGTGTCACTGTGTTTGGTGCTAATTCAAAAACATTTCTCACTGCAGTGATTCCTTTGTCAAAGATAGTTTTTCTATGCTTCGATTAGACCTCCTTTTTCTCCTCCTTCTCCATACCATATCAACCTTTCTTCAAATGCTTGTATGGTAGCTCAAAATCATAGATGCAGCTCTTAGGAAATATGATGCAAGAGAGAGACAGAGAAGTTTTGCAATATACAGCAACCCGTAAAGAATTAGACATTAAATTTAACTCTCCACAGTTGTATTCCTTACATGCTGCTTATTCAATTTTGCACTGTTGATACTGCCAAATGTTATCCAAAAAGAAATGGTCAGTCCAGTCTCAGTGACTCGGATTGATCCTTTGACGCGTGCATCAATCACTTTAAGTTATTGAGTTTGTACTGAATTATCTTGTTTTTGGTTGATGTTCTGTCAATAAATGGCCACTACTCTTCCATGGGAAGCTAGTACAAAAGCCATAGTGTGGAGATGATGCTCCAAAAGTTCAGTGCTTTGCTTGATTCATGTTTCATTTGGAACTTCGAAACTTATTCAGACCTGAGAAAGTGCAATTCATTTGTTCTCATACCTTAACTATCTGATTGACAGTAGCTTGAGCCGTGGATAAAACGGCCTTCTCGACGTCTTTGTACTCCTGATCACCTGCGTTGAGTGGAATTATTTTCAAATCCTCATCATTCTTCATCGCTGCCCAATTGGCTGGAATATCAAAATCTACAAAAACAGATGAAGAGCATCATACTACACAATTCAAACAACAAACACTTTGATTATAAAAAAACAAATCCTACATCAGACATTATTTACCTCAAGTGGAATGTTTTGACAATGACACTTTCCTACCATTATTAATAGCAATAATAATTATCACAATTTATATGGTGCCGTAACATGCTGTTACAAGGGTGCCCAACATCTCGCGAGCAGCCACAAGTGGCGCTCCTCCAATGACCAACATGAAAATACTGCAGGACATTTGTGAAACAAATCTTTCCACTCTTTCCCATCCTGGCAAGAAAGTATAAGCCAACTTTTGGGCACGACGCCTAGCATGCTGACCAGTGACAAGTAGACTGCCATCAATATCAGCAGACTCACCTTCAATCATTTTATTACAGACCTGATTATATTACAGAGTCGACATATATGTAGTGTGTTATACATTACAAACTTTGTAATAATTATGTGTTTAAAAAAATAAAAACCTGTACAGTTTAAAGAGGGAACAAACCGGTAAATACCTTTGGTTATACGTCTGACTTTGATGGGCGGTTTTGCCAAATCTGTCATAAATTCCTCCACCATTGTTCGGAAAGTCAGTCTGTACTTTGCAATTTCTTCTTCCCACTCCGCATACGGTTTGTTGTCTCTGAAGGCTTTTTCGATTATTGCGTTGATTTCATCAGGATAGTTCTCGAAATCACTTCCATCTTCATATTCCCAATGAGCCTTTTAAAGAGAGAAGAGTCTGCTAAGAAAAATTCTAAGACCTCACTGATGCTTGACAGTAACTGAGACAATCTGATGAACATATTTGACCAAAAATAGTCAGTTCATTCATGATGTCAAGAATTTATATAGTGCCCCTTCAAGAAGCCCACTCAGAGACTCTCCCAGTTATATCAACATTTAAACAAATTGTACACTGAAATGGTTACCAGATTTAAGCAGTCTCTGTCTAGCCTTAGACCCTACATCTGCAAAGGATGACACTTAAGTAAAATAATAATATTTCTACTACTATTACTATTGAAAATAATAATAATAAAATTTATATAAAGAAACATCGTAATAAATAATACAGGCTCTGACAAAAGTTTCAATATTGAACACTAACAATTTTGCGTATGGTAACCAATGACTTATAAATGCCTTTTGGCTAATGATGAAAAGTAACTGTAAGCAGATTTTCGTCCACCGTGTACAGCCATTATAAACTACTAAACAAGTTAACTTTACAATGACGTCGTACTATTTTCTGATCATATTCAATCCACCATAGAATCAGTCATTCTCAAGTCAGGAAAGAATTGTAGGTTGAAATTTAGGCTTATTGTTTATTTATCAGAAGGATCTATGTATCACCCTGAAGACTAACCACAGAGAAAGCACATTATGGAACCTGCTAACCTAATGCTTGAAATCATTTTCAACAAGTCCATATCGTTGAAGTCTCTTCTATAGGACAAACTGATTCCTTGTTCCTGGTCATGATTAAAACAAATGATGAAGGCCAGCTATAGCATTCATAGCACATGGCAAAGCTCACAAATTGCCATGTACTGATGATGGAGGTCCTCCAGATATCCGTCAGACTATTTCAGAATGACAGACCATCTGCAGTAAATCTCATTAGAAAGAAATGCTTTTCCTTTTGCAAACTCACCACGGTAGCGATCCACTTCTCTTCCTTCATCCTGATATCTTTCTCCTGCGCCTCCTGGAAGATGTTGTGGACCTTCTCCATCACGGACGTCACTGCCATCGGTGGACCACGAATTCGGATCCGCTTCAGACGACCCGTCTCCACCTCAATTTGCACCGGATACTTGTTTTTCATGTCCATTATTCTCCTGACCTGCAAGGAATTAAAAAAATAGATGATATTGGAGAAATAACTAAATGTCTTTTCATCATTACGAAAATTATGCACTTTGTATGCAAGTGCCGAATCTGAGACCCCAGCAGAAAATTTTTTGTCACTCATCAGTCAACGACGCATTAGAAAATCAGTCACTAAAAGAGCAACCCCATGGCTATGAAAAGCCAGCGACCTAATTTTCTTAGCCTCGGCATATGTGAGCATGCAGACAGTCCTCACCTTTCTTGTCTCATCTAAAATCAACAGCAAATGATAGTGTACTCATTATAGCTGAGCTGGCTAGAGGGCATATGTCAGCGGTTCTCAACCTTTTTAGTCCGGCGACCCCTTTTTAACATTTCAAAAGTTGTGACGACCCCCAACGACAAAATTGAGTGTAACAACCTCCGTTTCACCTAATTTTTTTTTACTATTGTCCATTGTTATGCATTTTCACCCTCATAATACGAAAACTGTTTTTGGCAGTTGCATGTGGTTTCCTTTAGTTTGAAATAGTCAAAGTTAGATTAGTCTATTCGGCTTGTGATGCAGCTTCAACAGCTGTCGCTTCTTGCTTAGAACTGGAATTCTTCAAACCCGCTGTCTCAAGTCAAGTGTGCCTTCTTGGCATCATCAGCTTTGTTCTTTAAAATACTGGTTGTGCTTTCCTACATAGCTAGGATGGTTAGAATAGCCTGTCTGATTAGTGCTCTGCGGTTTATTTGTTGGGTTTCATTGATTCTACCGATAAAATATCATAACAAAGACCTAATTCTAATTTCTCTATTCATGCTGCAACTATTAAGCAATAGGCTACTCTGAGAATTGGTCAATAGGCCCTAGTTCTTCTTTTCTTAACACTCATTTAACCTTACTGATTCGTTTTGTGATGCTGGCAATTTAAAAAACTTCATTTGTGTTCTTTTGAATGCGCCGAGCAGGGAGAGTTTGGAGAATGGACGTACGTACGTGCCATTCCCCATTGTCGACAATTTTCCACGCCGCAATGGTAGCATTTTAGGCTGTCGTTTTAACGAAACTCTTCATCATTTCAGTGCTGATAGTCGTGGTTTACGACTTCAAAGTGTCTCATCCCATTGCTTTGAACTTTTCATCTCAATAAAAAATTCATAATTTCAGTGCTGAAGACATGGTTTATGACTTCAATAAATGTCCTCTTTCCATTCTTATTTTTTTCTCTCTAAATTTCCAATCAGTAGCCTATTTTAAACTGTCATCTGAAAGTGTCAATGCTGATAGTCTTGGTTTAAGACTTCAGAATGTCGGCCCCCAGTTGTTAACAATATTTTGGATTTGTGCACCGTAACGTTCTAAGCCATCATCTAAAAAATTACTCATAATTTCAGTGCTCAGAGAGGTGGTCTAGACTTAAAAAAATATTCCTCCCTGTGTTTTTTTTAGAAGAATAGCAGAATTTACATTTGAAAACTAAAATGGAAAAAATTAAATTAGCCGCTGCAATCTAACGAATGAATCATAGCAGAATTCCGAAAAAAAATTTTTTAGTTTGTTGAAATTGCTATTTGGCCGATATCTTTTGCGAATTTCTGAAGGGGCCAGGCGACCCCTGGCAAATTGTCAGGCGACCCCCGAGGGGGTCGCGACCCACAGGTTGAGAGCCGCTGGCATATGTGAATCAGAAACACTTAAATAAATTTCTGCCGTGGCGAAGATTTGAACCCTCAACCTATCTGTTGGCAAGCCAACGATGCACTCCAAACATCCCATCAAGTGATCAAGGACTCTGGTATGTAATAGAGCTATATAGTACTGTATCTGAACATGTATAGAGTGCCTTTGCAGTATGGACTATTCAGAGGCGCTCTTAGTCTAGAAACCTAAGGGAAAGAGAAACGCCTTCAGGAAACGAGTAGACGAAGATGAGACCCCCATCTAAAAGCCTAACCCGCAGAGGAGAGGTCATTCCAATCACACAGGCCAATACATACAGGCAAGTGCCCAACGTTGGGCAAAATGGTCCTGGTCAAAAGGACAAAAAATCCAACTGGTCCATAGCGTGCAGTGAACGAATTGAGGTAGCAGATAATGGGTGCTCCTGTTTATTTGCAAGAGTTCTGTCACTCCACTCAGAGTCTACAGAACCATCATGCTCTACGTTCTTTCACTTACGATGAACTCCTTATTCTCTGACTACAAACGGTTCTTAGACAGCACCGTGCACTCTCCGTTATTGCTCAGATGTTTTATCGCAGCCTTAAAACAATTCTTCTCAACCAAGGTTGGGTCTGGAGCGCCCTGGAGTAGTAACCTTGAAGGGGGCACTATATAAATCTCCACAATGAATGAATGAAAGAATGGTCAAAAAAGGATGACCAGTGACAATGTACTTTGTCTTCAAATAGTTCGTACTCAAATGCTCACCTGTTCTGGGTTGAGTTTGGCGATGTTCTCTTGATCCTGCGCACTATTGAGGACTTTGTCGATGATGTATTCGTTGATGACTTCTTCGATGTCCTTCAGAACTCCATCAATCGACTCCTTAGACAGCGCATAGATTGAGAGGATGATCCTACTCAAGTCCTGAGGTTCTCTTGCATCATCGACCTGCTCCTCAATCTCCTGACGTGGATCAGCGATTGTTCTAGTTCTCTGCGTCGCCTCCGCACGGTCCTCTGAAAATTCATCATTACCCACAGGATTATTGTCAGCCTGGGAGTTGCCGCGGAAAGATAATCTGCTGCCGATCCAATCTGATACAGCACCAATAGCACCTAAACGCACAGCAGAGAAACTCTTCTTGAGCACACCAATAACTTTACTTTAATTAATTATTAGTGCTTGTTGGCATAGTTAAGAGTCTGAGCGAATTTTTAGCAAAATTTGGAAAGGTTAACATTAAACTCACAATCACATTTCTGTGACTTTTCAAGCATTTCATAATATTCATCGAAAAATTAAAAAAAATAATTATTATATTAAAAATATACTGAAAAATGAATTAATTATAGCACTAATATTAAAATATAACAACAGTAAGGATAATATATTGCAATAAATAATATGGTGAAAGTGATTGAATCTGGACAATGGTTTCAATATTACCAAACACTGTCAATTCCCAGCGTTTCAACCAAAACTGCATTTTGCAGTTTCCTACTCCCTGGCATGGCACCCCGTCATAATAGCCCGGTGAAAATAGCCCCGTCAAAACAGCCCCGTCATAATCGCCCAACGACAAAACAGCCCCGTCAAAATCGCTCAGCGACATAATAGCCCCGTCAAAATAGCCCCGTCAGAACAGCTCGGGGCTATTTTGTCGGGGACCGGCAAAGTCGCGGAATAACACGATTTCCGTGAGAAAAAAATAGACCGACGAAATTGACGCCTTTTAAAGAAAACTGAATTGATGAAAATAATGCTTGTAAAGTTTAACATGACTTCCGGAAATGATCGCTTGGTAAACGAACTTCGCGTTTTATCATGCATCCAGCTTCTATTTAAAATATAAATACCTTCATCCCTCTTCAATTTCTTAAGCGTTTTATCATTCATCCGACTTCTATTTAAGATCTATAAAACCTTCATCCAGCTTCGATTTCTCAAATGTTTTATCATCTATTCAGCTTCTATTTAAAATATAAATACCTTCATCTCGTTTCCATTTCTTAAGCGTGTTACCATTCATCCAGCTTCTATTTAAGATCTATAAAACCTTCATCCAGCTCTGATTAATTATTAGATCCTTAAAAAACCTTGATGCATATAAAACGCTTCAGAAATGGTAGCTGGATGCAGTGTTATATTCGTTAACGGAAACGATAAGTCGAACTGAAAATAATCCATTCCGTTAACGATAAGTATAACGATAACTGAAAATAATCTAAGAACGAAAACTGAACGGAAACGGAAATAAATGATGCCGAACTGAATAAAAACTGTAATGATAATTAAAATCCGAACGGAAATTATACACATTTATGACTAAAAATAGAAATGAAGTAATTTACTTACTGACTTAAATTAGCGGTGAACCAGTCTTTCGTTGGACTATGTTATAGAAATGATGTAATTTACTTACTGACTTAAATTAGCGGTGAACCAGTCTTTCGTTGGACTATGTTAAGAGAAAGTCGTTAATGTCGAGAGATTTCTCGGTATATAACGGTATTATCGTTCACAGTATTGTCGTTCAGCGGTTCTTTTCGAGAATGTCGTTGATTGAACTCGAAGTAAGATTAATTAAGAATGGTAACCTGAACTGAAATTATTTAAGAACTGTAACTTGAACTGAAATTATTTAAGAACTCGAAGTTGAAGTTGAACTGAAATTATTTAAGAACGCGAAGTTGAAGTTGAACTGAAATTATTTGAGAACTGAAACTGAACTGAAACTGAAATTACTTCCAGCCGAACTGAACTGAAACAGAAATTATTTTGTGAAGTAAAATGACACTGGCTGGATGAAGGTTTTATATATCTTAAGTAGAAGGTCGATGAATGATAAAACGCTTAGGAAATGGAAGCTGGATGAATGTTTTTATATATCTGAAATAGTTGTTCGTGTCGTCTATGACTGGACTATTTTGCGGAACTGTTTACACGGGCTGTTTTGTCGGGGCTATTTTGACGGGGCTATTTTGTCGGGAACTGAATTTTTCTGGGCTGTTTTGTCCTTGGGCGATTATGACGGGGCTATTTTGTCGCTGGGCGATTATGACGGGGCTGTTTTGACGGGGCTGTTTTGACGGGGCTATTATGACGGGTCACCCCTGGCATAGCTAAACAAGATGTAGCTACTCAAGAAGTCGCTACTAGATTGCAGACATTTGGTCACAAATTCCTCACGTTAAAAGAATAATGTTCAATAATAATGGAACATTTCAATGCCAAGACACTCTTGCTCCACTGGACCTTGACTTGTTCTAGCCATGCAAGAATTCTTCTTTATTCTTTCAATAATTTTGTAAGTATTATATGTACCTCTAAAAATAATAATAATAAAACCTGTATGGTCAAACGTGACAGTAACTGTAACTAGGCAACAACACAGAGACCGAAAAAAAACCCAGTGAAAATCAAATAAAACAGTAACAAGGACAAGGAAAAAAAATGTTGTGTTTCCGATAACCCGACCGACTCACTTTTATTGCTGGGACTCAAAAAATTGTGTGAAAATTTTTGTTTTTTTTTTAAATTAATTTTTTATAAAATATTTAATTTTTAAAATTGCAAAAAAATTAATTTATTTTATTTTATTTATAGTTACATTGCCTTCCGTGATGTACAGTTCTAGGTGCAGACAGTCGGGAAATAGGCAGTTTATACTTGCTTAGAACACGTACTTTGTTGCAGCGTGTACCTTTGTGCAAAAAAGAGCCGTGGGGTATAATTTTATAATTTTTCAGATAATTACTGCATAAAAATATTTTACCAAAATAGAAAATATTTTTCGACCTACCTACCCAATTGTGTAGCTCGGTTACCGGAAACACAACATAATTTTTTTGGCCCAATCAAATAAAGACAGTAACAATAAAAACACATCAACAATCAAATAAAAACAGTAGTAATCAAATAAAAACAAACAGTAACAGTCCAATAAAAACATAAACTATCAAATAAAAACAGTAATCTATATATATATAAAAATGAAACTTTGCCATCTTGCGGTCACGATCACGCCGAAAGTGACGCACCAATTGTTTTGAAAATTTACCAAAACCTTCCATTCCGATACCGCAAGGTCACACATTTCTTTCCCCGAAAAAAAAACCAATCGTTTCCACAAAAAGTGAACTTTGCAATCCGTTCGCCCGCCATTTGCAAATTGAACGAAACAACAGGGCTGCCAGATTTCAGACACAGCAGACGAAACATCAATGAGCTCGCGTACTGTGACGTCATAAGCGAGTCGCAAATTAATTTTCGAAAGCGGCGGGGGACGTCTTTTCTGCCACAGCAAAGCGTGGCTGGGAACAGCTAGTGATGAAATAAAAATGGTCAAGGTGATATAAACAGTACTGGTCAAATAAAAATAGTAATGATCAAATAAATATAGTAATGATCAAATAAATATAGAAATAAAAACAGTAATGATGGAATAAAAAAGTAATGATGGAATTAAAACAGTAATGATGGAATAAAAACAGTGATGATGGAATAAAACAGTAATCGTCAAATAAAAACAGCAATGATTAAATAAAACCAGTAATGATGGAATAAAAACAATAATCAAATTAAAAAACAGTGATGATCGAACAAAAGCAGTAATGATCAAATTAAAAACAGTAATAATCAAACTAAAAACAGTAATGATCAAATAAAAACAGTAATAATCAAACAAAAAACAGCAATGATAAAACAAAAACAGTAATAATCAAACAAAAAACAGTGATGATCGAACAAAAGCAGTAATGATCAAATTAAAAACAGTAATAATCAAACTAAAAACAGTAATGATCAAATTAAAAAACAGTAATGATCGAACAAAAGCAGTAAAGAACTTTCAATAACCTGCTGCTCGGTTTATGAAGCTCGTCGAAGCGCCTTTATTGGCGATAGCATCAACGAATTCGTCGAGCATACTGCTTTGAAAGATGCAGACAGTGATTTCTTTCAGCGACTGTGGACGTTTCGTCTTGTAAAAATCACACGCTGCGTCGACCATGATGCTTGCCATTGAAGATGCCGACTGACCGATCTGTCCTGAAATAAAATCAAATATCGTGATCATGATCATAATCAATTATAAAATCATGATCTTAATAAATCTTACAACCTAATCATGCCATAATCCACTAAACATCATGAAATAATCAATTCAAACTGATGACCTAATCAGATCAAACATCATCGTCGTACTCTAACAATCAAATCACATCGTAATCCACTTAAACATTGTGATCTAATCAATTAAAACTGCATCGAATAATCTTTCTCTTCCAATCAAATGATGTCATAGTCTACTTAAACGTCGTGATGTGATCAAGCTGCATGATCAAAATTAACAAATCAAATATCATTGTAGCCAACAAGTCAGCCGAAAAAGGGGTCATGTAGTGACCTGCTAAGAATACTAATGCAGTGAATCCCAGTGGCTGCCATCTATGCCTACACTACGTGGTAGGAAAATCAGATTGATAAAATCCCCCAAAACCTATATTAACACCCCCCCTGGTACTTACCTGTTCCGAGCATCGGAAAAACGATGTTTTTGCATTTCTTGTCTTCCGCCTCTTCCAGGGCATTTTCTATAACCTCCTTCCATGCTCCTGCATTGTACCCAGCCACTAAATGGATAATGTAATTGACTGGAAGATTACCTCCTGATGTTATGCAAACCTTTCTTGAGCTCATTTTTGCTATTGAAACACAAAGACAAACATAATTGTTTACAGAAGAAATAAATAATAGGAACATACAGGGTGGCTCAAAAACAAAATTTCCCACCGGATAAAATGCAATATCTTGGCAACCGATTGAAATATTTCTGCAAAAATTTTCCAATTTGCAGGGGAATGAATTTCAAACAATCCCTGAAAGTTTCACTTGAAACGTTTTATGTTTGCAAAAGTTACAGCTGTTTAAACTTTCAATTCCGTTTTTTCAAATATCCGCGGAAAAATGAACGTTATTTGTAGATTGCCATGCCAAATAATATCACTTTCATTACGACCTCAGAATTCTGTTTTACAGTTTATCTTAGAGTATGATGGGAGTGTCCAATTCCTGCTTTATTACGACCTCGAATACTCTTTGTAAAGTTCAGCATGGGCTTGTGTATCGAGTCCTGCGGTGATTGACCCCACATTAGCAGCAAGACTTCCTTCATCTAGCCAATGTTCTCCAACATGGAATGAAATGTGTTGCAGCGTTCCAGCAGAGCTCTCCAGACGTAATAATCAAGATGGTTAAGGTCTGGCGAGTTTGTTAGTCATTCATCTTTGCCAATATATTTACTGCAGTTGAAGGCAATATGGTAGCGCATCATAATCAACCTCGCCGTGCGAGCAAGCAGACGCACCGTTCTGCGGGAAAATAATACCAGATGTTAGAACATACCTTCAGTGTTCAATGAGTCTTGGTAACAGAGTTCAACGATTCTAAGTTTGACATTTAGACTACTGAATGGGATGAAGTGCAGTCTTTTCTTGCAGCCATAACACACGCCAACATATTTGACGCCGAAACCATGATGTGCTTTGCAAACTTGATGCCTTCGACTAGGCTACCAAGCGAACTTCGTGAATATCGCGCTTTTTCCATCACACCGAACGACCACTTCCTGCATCTCTTCCGACACATGACCTTCGTTACATAAGCACGTTGCAGATAGCCTTCATTGTGCTCAGGCTCCACTTTTCATTGGGTATTTTGCAATGATCGCACGATGTCCCAGTCTCTGCTCACGCAACGTTTGAATTCCGATTTTATCTTCCGCAGAAATTTTGGCCATGACTTTCAGTATGGGATTCACAAATTGAGACATTAATATATAAAAAATCACCAAATACCAATAGCTTGCTTTATAAACAGCTTCTTTATAGCTCGTAGTGAGGTCATATGACATCATCATCACTTTGTTTGCTGTAATTTGCCAAAAAGATCTTAAAGGAATCGCATGTATTGGAACGTGATTCTGCGGAAATTCGAAAAAATGAAAAACTATTTTTGCACAGCTGTAACTTCTGAAGTAATACATATTCATTATTGAGTATTTTAGGGATTGTTTCAAATTCTTTCCTCTATAAATCCTGCTATTTTCATAGAATAATCTCGATTGGCTGTGGAGAAATTGCATTTTCCCTGGTGGGACATTTTTTATTGAGCCACCCTGTACATGCAAAATCATACAACATTCTCGTACAAATATTTCCTTTGGCAAACCCATTCCCGGTAATTCTAGGTAGAGTGAAATCCTGTGGCCTGGGTTGCGTATTGTATGGAGTAACCTTATAGAGCAGGAGGAGGTCGTGAATGATGTATAAAGACAACTACAGATAATTTTTCTAAACTAAGAATAGTAGCAATAATTCATAACATTAATGCTAATAATTATGATCACAACAGAGCATATCAAATAGTCAAATATCCAAATAGTCATATACCCAAATATCTAACAGCCAGAAGTAACACAGTCAAATAGCCAAATATTCAAACAATTAAATATCGAAATAGTCATAAATTAAAATGGGGATATATTTTAGACATTTATTCAAACAGTCAGACAGAAGAAATAATGAAGCAAGTGAGATGATGACCAGTTTTTTATCTTCCTCACATTTATGTTAAACTGAAATATGAAATTCACCAATCGATAATTACGAAAATGTTCATAACAAATAAATTTTTATTGTTTTTACCTTTTCTACACTCCGTTTCCACAACTTTTCCGCCTGCCTTTAAGATGGCCTTGGCAACTGCACCTGAAACATTTGCCAACAGAAACAAATCAATTCAGTGTTCAAAGCAAACAATGTAACGTCACCTGGTTTGCTGCAATGTTCCAAACTCAAGACAAAACGTGCATTGTATTGTATCTATCAACTGATATAGCGCCTCTCACAGAATGGCTATTGAGATGCTCTCAGCACAAAAAACTTGGAGAAAATAAAAGTTTTTAAGGAGTCAGAGATAGACAAGTAAAAATGAGTGATTAGTTCAGCCCTTAGTGCGGAAGAAAGGTCATTCCAAATGGAGGAACCAACCACAGCAAACACCCGACATAGGCGTACGAGACGGGGGTGCAGAGGGGGCAATTGCCCCCCCCCCCCCCAAATTCGGGCAAGTTTGGTGGTTTTTTCGGGCAAAAAACCCCAAATGACTAAAAAAAAAAAAGTCGTCAACTTTCGGGCAAGTCAGGTTTTTCGGGCAAACACGGACGCGAACAACTAAAAAAAGAAAAAAAGAAAGAAAAAAGGTCGTCAACTTTCGGGCAAGTCAGGTTTTTCGGGCAAACACGGACACGAACGACTAACTTTTTGACGGATGTATTTTTCGGGCAGAAGTTCAATCTTTGCCCCCCCCCACTGCTGAAAACTCCCGTACGCCTATGACACCCGATGTTGGGCAAGAACAGTCCTAGGCCTGGGAATAAAAAAAACTAAGACAATTGTATGGATGCAAGTGGTAGATATTAAGGCAATCGATTTTACACTTGGCTTTACTTTCAACAATACGCTGTGAAAACTTCACAGATGCCTTATGAAAGTGATTCCTTTGATATTTGGATAGGATAACTCATTTTTGCAGTGCCTTTAAAGATCTTCTCATTAATCACAAGATTCTTATATTGAATTGATCGTGTAATTCTTCATGGCTACATGAAATCCTTCATTGAAAATTAGTTCCCATCTTAGGATGGGCAACATCTAGTATTAGATAACATTGGAATCATGTTTGAAGAGAATGGTAACAGAAATAATAATAATAACAATATCAGGAGACAACAGAGAGACTACTTCTCGCTTTCAGCACTCATCTTTGGGTGTTCCACTGCTTCAATGCATTCATTTTTTAACTTCTTTCCCACTGTAAAAACTATCTGCAAAGACTAATAATTCTATAACATTGCTACCCTAGCTCTTGCAATCCCCAGGGATCTTTATGTACCACGAGGAAAAATAATTTAAAAAAATAAAAGTGACGATGATGATGATGACGATGGCAGCGATGATGATTAATAATAATAATCACATGACAGCTTCTGGCAATAGTAAATTCAGTCATTTTGAAAATGCATAGCATTTAAACTGTACAGATGTAGATGATGATCACCTCCAGTCATATCCATTCTGTCATTTGTGCTGTTGACAATAGCGTCTGCCCTCTCCTTTGTTATGTCTCCAGATTTCAGTATCATCTGGAGTGTTCCGATACGGATGACCTTTCGAGTCGGGTCAAATGAGAAATCTGCAATTTCAAGCAATAAATTCATTAATATTAATCAAACAACATTCATTGTGTCGCAATGCAAAAAATGAGTCTGTTAATCAGAAAAAATATCTGTAGTTCTAACTCAATAATAATAATAACAGTTCTAGCTCAATATTGTCAATAATAATAATAATAATAGTTCTAACTCAACAATCGCTGCCTGCAATCATCAAGTACAAGCATTCTAGCAAAGCCCCAATGCAGAAGAGTTTTGGGCTCACGTGCATTCCATGCCTCTGCATCCAGGAAATGGAATTGACTTCCGCCCTCGCCTCGTAGCTCAAATTCATTTCCTTACTTCAAAAATCTCAGGCCCAATGCTATTTCTTCTTGACTTTCAAGCACCTGAATCTCTAATTGCATATTCCTCAGGCGTACTATCCGCACCTCAGATTCATATTTAATTTTATAATAATAATAATTAGAGAGACATCTTACCTTTTTCAACGCCTTTCTGCCACCATCCAACGCTTTAATGCTATTTCTTTCCGAGGCACTTTTGCCCAACCAGACACTACCGAGTGAGCCGTTCCAGAGCAACATTATTTATATCTCCGGATATTGTTTAGCAACAAGTTGTTTTAATTAATAAATGATATTATAATAATAAAAAATAATAATAATAATGACTCCCTCCAAAAGCATCATGTTATTGAAAATCACTAAATATATTTGTTCACACAATCCCTTTGAACTCACAAACCGCAGTATGATCCCGAATAGCTAGTAGGAACGCATAATGTTCTGTTCTGTTCCCAGCCATCCTCGATCCGAGGGTCGGCCGCATCATGTACAATGTTCCTCCAACGCTTCCTGTCCTCCATCAGTGTTATCATTTCTTCCAAGTTAAAACAGAGTAAATTTCATAATTTCCGGCAGCCAACCTGCTGCTGCTCGTTTTACCATCGCCCCCTATGAAGTGGAAGGCCAAGTCAACTTCCTGGGAATATCAAACCTGTGTCATTCTGTTTCTCATTCCTGTGCATCACCATTCAGCCGTCACCATCGCCAAGTCATACAACGCCTAAAAAAGATGAAACAAGATGATCAACCCTACCTGGACCAGATGATGACACAGAAGAAGCTGATGGGGAGGGTCTAGAAGATGCACTAGATGACGATGCTGATTGCGATGGTGGGGCAGAACTTCCTGCTGTGGCAGCAGCAGCAGCCCCTCTGGAAACACCCCCTTGAAGTAATTCTTGGATCTTGTCTTCAAATGCCTAATGAAAACATCAAAGCCAATAAACGATGAAGAAACATTGGTCAGACAGAACAAGTACAGAATCAAAAGGGAACAATTAAAAACGCACAACCAAAAAGGAACAGTCGAAAGTGTGCAATTCAAAAAGAAACAATCAAAAGAACAATCAAAAGTAAACAATCGAAAACGAACAATCAAAAGAACAATCAAAAGTAAACAATCGAAAAGGAACAATCAAAAGAACAATCAAATGGAAACAATCAAAAGGGAACAATCAAAAGGTAACAACCAAAATAGAGCAATCAAAAGAAAACAATAAAAGGAGAACAATCACAAAGGTAAAATAAAAATATCACACATTAACAAAATGCTTTATGTTTGTATGTGCACTTGTTATAGTGCCCTTCAAGCTCTCTCTACTCAGAAGCGCTCCCGAATGCAGAGCGGACACTGCATCGGAGTTTCACGCCGAAGCCCTGAGCAATTGTGAGTGAAGGACTTGCCTAAGGTCCTTACGCAGCGAGGTGGATTCGAACCTCGAACCTTCCGGCTCCAAGGCAACGACACCACCACTACACCACCGCGCCACCTTTAACAACCATGTTCATAATTGAATAAAATTCGCAACAAATAGACTGCATAATACGCGACCTTAGAACTATATAGTTCCATGTCCACTTTCTGAGAAAAACGAATTTTAAGATTTGGTGACGAAAATGTTTTTTCCTGTTTCATTGATGGCGATTAAATTTACATTTTTGGACAACACTGTTTTTCCCTAGTATGATCATAATGTTTATTTTGATCATAAATTTAAATTTAATATGAGTAATTTATATATAATCATGGCAGGGTGACAATTTTTGTACAATTTTTGGACATAGAGCAGTATAGCATTAATAATGTCGCGAAAATAGACACAGAAAATTATAAGATTACGTACTATGTCCACTAGCAACTTTGTCACGCAACAATTTTGAAGCGACGTTCTGCTGTTATATTTCCGTTTGGCTTGAACTTTTTCACAGATTACTATTATATTTCTTAAAAGCTATCCTTTTAATCTTAGATTCGCACTGCCGGTTAGAATAATCGTCTACATTTCGGGTATTTTGCAAGTTGCAACGCCGGGTTTGTAAGCGTCACCATTGTGTCAGACAACAAGTCCGGGTCACGTGTTCTAATCTCTCACTGCTATTGGCTATGGACATAGCGCTGTATAGAAATACTTCACACATCCATAAATCGCTGTGTATTTTTGAGCACATAGAACCTTGTCACCTAACAACCACGTGACACAAATTACACTTTCTATTGGTTGTGGACATGTGCCTCTATAGCTTTGAAAACCCTTCCAAATTTATGGACATAGAACTATTTTGTACTGGCATATGAGCTTTACAAAGCGTTTCCAGTTAGGCTAGACGGCTGAGGACATAGCCCTTGTCACCGCCATAACGGATATAGCGTTAGGTTGATTTTTCAAAAAAGTGGACATAGTACTATATAGTTCTAAGGTCGCGAATAGGCTAGAAGGAAGTGTGGGCATTTCACTAATATGGTACCTCGTTTGCTATGCCAGCCCCATGCCGAAAATGGCTATTAATGGCGGGAAAGTGGCAAATTTCAGGAAATGAGTGAATTATCTATACAATAGCCACTTCCGAATCATCCAATATATCATTGAAAATAAGATTCTTTCACAAATTGTAGTTTTAACGTGCTTAAAAACATATTTATTTATAATTTTCTGTCAAAAAATTTGAAAACTGACTTTTTAAACATTTTAGTCATTATCTCAAAAGCGTGTGTTGTGAATATGCCTGGTTCTGGTCTGATGGGTCACTTATTAGTGGAATGTCTCATGAATTTAGAGATTACATTAGATTAGAATATTTAAGATTGGAATTAAATTAGATAACAATTAGATTAGTTTGCAATCAAATTGAAGCAAAATGAGATCAGATTAAACTGGAATTAAAATAATGGAAAACTACACTGAAACATTAGATCAGGGTGTCAAACCTTTTTAGTGGCGGGCCAGTGTGAACATCTTCTAGCAAGTGGCGGACCAGTGTGAACACGCATCTCCTAACAAGTGGCGGGCAGGGTGTCGAAGCTCCTGTAGCAACTGAAGGAATGTACAGAGGCGGATACAGAAATTTTCAGAGGGGAAAAAAATTTTACTTTGGGTCGTGACAAATTTCGTTGATCCTAGACAGAAAATATCTGATGACAAAATCTACCAAATTCCAATCCCCCCAAAATCTGATGCCTGTTTTTAGTCATCAGGTCGAAATGTCTTGAAAATCTACCAAATTCCCATCACAAAAGAACTGATAACCTTTTTTGCTCATCAGGTCGAATTTGCCTTCAAAAATACCAGAAAAAAATGAAAGATTTACATTGTTCGAAAATCGAAAGCTTGTTGAAACCAAATGGGTGGGGCACGATACATGGACATTTCTAAATGGGGGGGGGGGCATGGCCGGATTTTCCCCTGGATCCGCCCCTGGCAATGTGTCTTTTGTTTCTATCAATCCATTCATAAAATGTAGTCTTACTATAACAAGATTACTACTATAATTTTATAGGTATACATACAATAAGCCATGAAAATTTGCAAGATATTTGGCACTGACTGAACAATAATTTTAAAAAATGTTATCCTATTATTTTGTAATCTTTAGGAATGGCTCGCGGGCCAGCTCTTTGACACCCCTGCATTAGATCATAATTTACGATAAGATTTGCTTAAAACCATCCCAACCTTGACGCTATCCCTGTCTTTGTCGTACACAATGAATCGAATGTCCAGCAGGTTCATCGGTTTCCGCTGCCTGCTGAACTTCTCCACTTCACTGTACATGATTTCGGCGACAATTTTGTGCGGAATCTTGAGATTTCCGGTTCCGATCGCTGGAATGGCGATGGATTTCTGTTTGTCTCCATCCGCTCGCTCCAGCAAGTTTTTCATGAACGCTCGCACTGTCTAAAAGTAGAGACAGTCACTTGCAGGGTGAGTTTACTATTAACATAACGTCATGATGCAGCCCTAGAAAATAGTAGGGCTGTGCCAAATATTTGCTTCTTATTTGCTTCGGGGATAAATAGCTATTCTGTATTCAGCCGAATATTTGGACTGAATACAAATAGGGGTCACATGACATCTGTTTCTGTATGCGTGGCTGCTATAGCAAGTGGACTAAAGTGGAGGTCACCACAAATGATATCGTCATCCATAACCTTGTATGCTCTCACATTAACATATAGTATATGATGCAGTTGTATTGAGGTCTTGCCTACTGCTTTGGACCGCGGTATTGCAGTGTCAGTAGTTTTATAGTCGATCTTTGTGTACAGTGACTGAATGTAGACCTATTCTGTACACTATTCGTATTCATATTTGGGGAATAGTTGGACCAACTATTCGTATTCGGCTGAATAGTGATAATCACCTATTCGGTACAGTCCTATAAAATCCGCATAGTCATTTATTTGTATTTGTATTATTTCATTCACTCATATCGAACATTACTGGCTGGCTAATATGTAGCGACTCTCCAAGAAACCTATTCAGAGGAGCTACTGACTAAAAGGGAACAGACTTAGGATGAGGAAAGAAAGTAGGAGAGAAGGTAGGGGGCAACTCCATTGTGGGAAGCCTATCCAGGTCAAAGAGAGAGGGTCCTGGACACATATACCCGAATCCCAAGCCTTATAGCAATGTAAAATTATTTAAAACATGTTTTAGCCATTTTTCATCGCTCATCCAACTTCTACTTCTACTATATCACAGTATCGTTATTCATCCAACTTCTACTTCAACTAAGAATATTTTGATCGTTCATCCAGCCTCTAGTTTTACGGATACAATTTAGCATAAAATCATGATTTCGTCGCTCATCCAACTTCCATTTCTGTTAATTAATATGCTCATCCAGCTTCTAATGATACTGCAATACGTCAGCAGTAATATCATGTTTTCATCGTTCATCCAACTTCCAGTTTACGGAAATAAAATACCTCTGAAGTGCTATACGGCTTGGGTTTTGGGTATATGCATCCTGGACAAGTAGCTCCTTGGAAGGCCATTACAGGTTAAGGAGCCCAACTGCGATTCTTCATTGCTACCATCATCATCATGAATCCTAAAAATATAAATTGCCTGGGTTGCTAAACTCCCTCAAGTTTCAGCTTTGGGAAAACTGTTAACAATAGGCACTGGACAAGTACAGATCCTACCCGAGTGTGCATGTGCGATTTCAAAATCTGCTGTTATCTGTTTCAGTATATTTTTGTAATGCATGTATAATCGTTTTACACAATGTAATGCATGTGTGCTTGTCAGTTGTAAATAAAAGGCCACTTACTAACTCACTTACTCACACAGAATTAAAGATTTCGAACTGACATGCTTACTCTTTCACAGTCACCTTTTCCATTGTCCCACTGTCTGCATGACCCATGATAAACGTATCTACACCGCAAGTTTCGGCCGCCGCTTGTCACGACTATTTGACCGTAGTCGAAGTTGGAAGGTTTCTTGGCATCGACTTCCGCCTGAAGTGCTGGACCAGCGGCCGCAAGCAACGACTTTGAGACATTGCCGTGCGACAGATTCAATTCCTTCCCAGTTGTATTCACAAGAACATCGACCTAACAAAGGATCATGTAGTAGGATGAGTGGTTAAATTCAGTCAGACCTTTGAGATCATCTAGGAGCCATTCATATTTACATACACAAAAAATCGTATTTTCGACCCCCTTAACCCCTCATACATTTTGTTGACCCCCACCCACACAACATATAAATAAGCTTCTCTATCCCTCCCCTCCTGGGCATGACGTTAAACTGCATCCATCCTCTGCCACAGGGAACCAACAACGTCCCTGTGCCGGTCCTAAGCCCGGACAAAAGGAGGAAGGTTTGCCAGATGGGTGGCGATACACTGGCAGGAAAAGACCAAGACGATTGAAATCCGCAAAAACCACGACACAAGTGACATAGCGACCCAGATGCTTCAAGGTGTCATGATGTGGAGCAGACATGCACAGGTCGGTCAGGACAGACCAGTGGAGAGAGTCGGAGGAAAGAGTGTGGGACACATTCGGGCATTGACCCACGTTGTCCTTCATGCTTCTCTCCCAACATTCTCTTCAATCAGACAAGGTGGTCTAGGTGCTCCAAGATGTTAATGGTATGGAGCGGACCTGCTGATTGGACCGGTTGAGGCTGGGCAGCATGACGCGAGACAGACTCAGACAGAGAGTGGCGTCGGCACCTACGGGTTGTCAGCCCAAGGATTATGATGATGATGATGAAAGGCTATTTAGCTAAAATATCATCTGTGAAACATGTATTTCACTGTACGCTACTATTTATTTTGGATAAACGTCATATTTTTCTAGCTAAATTTTTAAAACTCTGATGGCTTATTGCTTAGATCTGAACAGAATATAATTACATAATAAAATGCCATCGAACAACTATAGGATAATACAGCGCTATAAATAGGCTAACGTGGACGTCATAATCAGATATCTCTATTTTGCATTAGGCCTAAAAAAAGAGTTATGTTTCCGGTAACCCAACCGACCCTCTTTTATTGCTGCGACTCAAATAATTTGGTAAAAAAGTTTATTGAAATGTTCTATATATATTTTTTTTAAAATTTTTATTTAATTCTTTTTTAAACCTTTGTATTGACATAACAGAAAAGACGTCAACAAAATGAAATTAATTGGACTGTTTTCTAGAGCAGTTTTAGGTGCAGACAGTTGGGAAATAGGCAGCTTATACTTGCTTAGAACACGTACTTTGTTGCAGCGTGTACCTTTGTGCAAAAAGACTAGTGGGGTATACTTTTTCGGATAGTCACTGCATAAAAATATTTTACCAAAATAAAAAAAAATTCCGACCTACCTACCCAATTTTTTTTAGCTCTGTTACCGAAACACAACATTTTTTTAAAGGCCTTATAAGTACATTTTTCTGAGACTTCGATACCCCCTGCACACAAATTGCCTAAATCCTGTGACCAATTCACAAAATGCTGTATGCAGTGGAATGCACAAAAAACTACATAAACTTTGAACAAAGAGTAATCATTACCTGGAGTTCACTGATGGAACCTTTAACTAAAGTGATCCTCACGCCATCTGCCGTCTTGATGACACCTGAACCTGCCGATTGAAACCCTGATGATTGAGTTGCTGCAGTGCCTAAAAATAACCATGAACATGGGCAATGCATTGACTCAGTGACTGAAAGCTGGTTTTACAATCTTTCAACTGTGCAGACAATTGCTTGCAAGTTCATTCAAGCAGTTTAACACAGGATTTGTAAGTATGTACACATTTTCTTAGAGCAACTGTATATCCTCGACTCTGTGGCAAACATCCCCCCAGTCTTGAATTGTTTTAATGTAATGTTCTGTCTCAAACATATTGTAACATATTGAAATAGTCAGCTAAGAGACTTCACCATGACCCATTGTTAGCATTGTAGGCTACTGGTAAGTAATTTCTGAGGAATTGATAGTGTTGTGGTGCGACATAACTACAGCTGCATTATTTCATTTTTTCAAGTTTAGAATATAAAGATCAAAAACGACCACCGCAAACAAATTCCCAGAATCAGCATATTGAAAATAATAAAACCTCTCTTTCCGAACAGAATAATCAGAACTCTGAACTACCATCATCACAATAGAAGTCAATTAAAGACCATTTACAGCATGGCACATCATCTTCTAAAAATTTTTATTTGAAATAAAAAAGTCAAAGGTAAACAAAGTGTTTGGAGTCGGCATACCTACGCCGTTACGGTATATCCTACCATCAATCATACAAAAAAGTTATCTGCTAGCAGTTTCTAACAACTGTTTCCACGCTTTTCAGATCAACATTATTTGCTAATTGCGTACCAACAATCACCACAAAATTTCAGTGGCACAACTGGAAGCTCCACTGTCCATTCAAAAACTAAAAATGTAAAATAAAGATAGTGGTATGACAGTTTTACGGTACTGTATGGCTACTGTTACATCTAACAGGCGCATATGAATGAGAAGATTCAACAAAGCAAGCAGAATCAAACAAAATACAGAAGGAATTAAACAGAATAAATACCTCCTTGGTTACGGTTGGGTGGTGGTTGCCGATTCTGTGGTGACCCTACAATGAGGTCAGCGAATACTGTTAGGCCAAAATGCTCAACCTCGTACTCCAA
This sequence comes from Lumbricus rubellus, assembly GCA_945859605.1. Classification (NCBI taxonomy): domain Eukaryota; kingdom Metazoa; phylum Annelida; class Clitellata; order Crassiclitellata; family Lumbricidae; genus Lumbricus; species Lumbricus rubellus. The sequence continues at coordinate 56,736,285 of OX243812.1, forward strand.
CAACCATGCAGTACACGCATGTAAAAACACAGAATGTAAATCCAAGACAGAGGCAAAACAATTTTACTGTATGCCTCCATAGAGAAAAAACCATGACATCTAATAGCAGAATGAATGAGAAGATTCAACGAAGCATGCAGTATAAAACAAAATATATATATAAGAAAAAAAAACATGTATAAAACAGAATAGAAAAACAATAATATATACCTTGTCTAGTGTTGAGTGGTTGTTGCAGATTCTGTGGCGGCCTCTCAGCCACTCTACGCCCTCTTTTGCCTTCTGTGCGTTCATTCGGAATTTCGATCTGAATGGTCCGCAGTTTCTTGTCTAGGCTCGCAACCGCTCGCAAGTCGTTATCAATGAAGAAAACCTCTCGTACTGTTGTCGAAGAATTCTCGACAAGGTAATTCTTGACTGCATCCACTATTATATCAGTTGCTCGATCGAGAGGAAAGCCAAAAATTCCAGTGCTGATGGATGGCATTGCGATGCTTTTTAGTCCTTCCTTGTCAGCCACACTTAATGAGTTTTCGACCGCCAGGGCTAGAGTGCTTTCTTCATCCGCCTTCCCACCGCTCCACCTCGGTCCAACTGCATGAATCACCTTTTTACATGGGAGCTTACCAGCTCTTGTAATGCACGCCCGCCCCGGCAAAAGTCGTCCCTCCATTTTAATATGAATGTAGCAATCATCCTCAAGTTCAGGTCCAGCTGCAAAAAGTCAAAAAGACGTTATCGAGTAAAAAGACGAAACAAATTGGAAAAACAAAGAGACTTAAAAATATATAAAATCAACATTAAAAAATACAAGATAATGGACCAGACTGCATTTGCTGTGGTTGGTCCCTTCCAAATCTTTATTGTTTACTAGCTGTACCCGGCTACGCATTGCTGTGGCAGAAAAGACCGTCCTCCCCTCCCCCTCCCCGTCTTCGGACTTTATACATCTCGACCTTGTAGACACTGAAAATACTGTTAATCTACCAACATCGGGAATCGGTATGAGAAACTGTCGGCTGAACTCTCCGTGTAGAAACGTGTAGGAGTTTGACGATGGTGACTTGTGCTTCTCGAGCGGAGTTTTTGCCTAAGGATGACTCTGTCGTTGTGACGTTTCCATCAATAGGCTTGAGCTGTATGAGTTGGCGCCGTTGATGGCTGCCAGATTTGTCTTGTATTTGTTTTTTGTGTCGTGTATTTTGTGCTTGTAAACCAGAGTGCGTTTTTGCAGCTGGTACATTAAAGAATATACACTGTGTCCGGAAAAATTCCAAGGCTTTACTGTAAATATAAAAATAATTAGTAAACATTAATAGATTTTAAAAATTCTAGAAACAGTTTAATCCTGAAATATTATGGAACTATAATTTATGTTCGAAATGTCCGCCATTGGCTTCCACGCATGCTTCGAGACGTACACGCCACTGACTAACAGCAGCATCGACGACCAGTTTAACAAGTTCATCCCAAGCATTAACAATTCGCTCGTGGAGTTCTTCGATGTTTCTGACCTTTGTCTTGTATACTTTCTCCTGCATTACTCCCCAAATTTTATAATCTAGAATTTTGTTGGTAATTATGTACGGATCAAAAAGGTTTTAAAACTTTCTAATTGATTATTATCTACTATAGTTTTTTCATTCATATATTAGAGCCTTGGAATTTTTCCGGACACAGTGTACTTACTTACTTACCCTGCCTTCTCCATCCCTCCCCTCCGGTCCCTCCCCTCTCTCTTCGTTCCGCTCCCTCTTCCTTCTTTCCTCCCTCACACCGTTCCTTCCCCCACGGCGATAAAGTTGGTCATTCGCGACTTTTGTGCAACTTTACAACGTGATTTCGCGCTTCCGAAATCTCGCAACTTTTGGGCGACTTTACAACGTGATTTCGGGACGCGTTTTGGAAATCTGGCAACCCTGCGGTTTGTTGAATTTGCAAATGACGGTCGAATGGATTGTAAAGTTCACTTTTTGTGGAAAAGATTGCGTTTTTCCGGAAAAAAGCATAATACAACATGGAATGGAAGGTTTTGTAAAATTTTCAAAACAATCTTTCCGTAAGTTTCCGAGAACACTCTTAACAAACTATTGGAAAGTTTCATTTTTATTTATAATTATAGATTCACTTGCATGTCAGTTACATCAGTATTTAAGTAAAGTATTACACATTCATAACAATACAAAAAGAATTCATGAACTTAATATTAATGCAGGTCAATGAGTATTAAAGTCGAAATATTTGACTATGATGATTTTATGCTGCTATGATCATAATTATATTAACAGTGTATTAACCTCTGCTATTTACATGATCCACTTCATAATCAACAAAAAGGTCTAAGAGACCCGCTAAGACTCGGCTTCGGCTGGCTCATTTACAAGATTGGTTCAGTCATAAGTAAATGGGAAACATCAAGAAATGCGCAATGGGACAATGAGCCACCATTACACATGTGTTAGGTTGATTATGAAGTGGATCATGTAAATAGCAGAGGTTAATAAACTGTTAATATAATTATGATCGTAATAGCCTAAAATCATCATAGTCAAATATTTAAAACAGACGAGGAGGAGGCATTCCATGGGGAATTCCCATGATAACCTACACATACAGGGTGCGCCAAAAAAAGCCCCCCTAGGTTTTTTGCCAATATTTTTGCAAAAGTAAGAATTTCGAAATGAAAATTTACAGGCTTATAGACAATTCATATTTATAACTGATGGTCAGAGTTCATCAAAATATTTCAAACAGAACAAAAGTTATGCCACTTTTAGGGAGGTCACCCATCGTTTTTTGACGATTCAAAAACCAAACGCAACAAAAACTAGGTGTTTTGCCAATATCTTGGCCAAAAGTAAGAATTTCGAAATGCAATTTCACAGGCTTAAGGACAATTCATATTTACACACGATGGCCAAATTTTATCAAAATATTTCAAACACAACAAAAGTTATATCACTTTTAGTGAGGCCACCCACCGATTTTTGACGCTTGAAAAACGAAACTCAACAAAAAGTAACAAAAACACGATTTTATTAAGTCTCATCTAAAATAACTGTTGTCAAATGAACTTGGTATGCTTCACAACTTGTGTTCATTGTTCAATGTGCCCACCACCAGTGACAAACACTTCTTTTGAGTCTTTTTGCAAATTCTTGATGGACCCGTTGATTAATCTGACAGATTCCTTAATTACCAATTTGATCGTCATCTTGCTAAGTGACTTCTCAGTGACGTGCAGTTACGCTGGTACCCTGTTTCTTTTTCAAATAGTAATAATAACGATTATCTGGCAATGTCAAGGCTATTTGACCTCCATAAAAGTGGTATAACTTTTGTTCTGTTTTAAATATTTTGATGAAATCTGATCAACATGTGCAGATATGAATTGTCTTTATGCCTGTAAGATTTCATTTCGATATTCTTGCTTTTGGCCAAGATATTGGCCATAATAATTAGATTGTTTTTTTTTTTACTTTTTGCTGCGTCGCGTTTTTGAATTGTCAAAAAACGGTGGGTGACATCCTTAAAAGTGGCATAACTTTTGTTGTGTTTGAAATATTTTAATGAAATCTGGCCATCATGTGTAAATATGAATTGTCTATAAGCCTGTAAAATTTCATTTGGAAATTCTTACTTTTGGCCAAGATATTTGCAAAAATCTTAGGGGGGTCTTTTTCTTGGCGCACCCTGTACATTAAAAAGTCCTATAATTTCCTTTTAAAATGTTTGATGGATGTAGTAGTTCTTATGTCCCCCTTACTGGCGAACAAGTGCATATAATAGAGAATTGTCTCAGATTGGTTTTTGCGCTGGCACCAAGGGCTAAACTAATTAGCAGTTTTCCTCATCCATTCCTCCCCATTCCTTAAAGCAATTCTTTTCCTCTGAAAAGGCTCGCTAAGGTTTATCTCGCAGTTGGCTGTTTGTGAGGCGCCCTTGTAGCGGTATGGCCGTGTTACGGCGCCATATAAATTGTCGTCATTATTATTATTAGTCATACTGGTGGGGCGCGGTGGTCTAGTGGTGGCGTTGTTGCCTTGGAGCCGGAAGGTCCGAGGTTCGAATCCACCTCCTCGCGTAAGGACCTTGGGCAAGTCCTTCACTTACAATTGCTCAGCGCTTTGGCGTGAAACTCCGATGCAGTGTCCGCTCTGCATCGGGAGCGCCTCTGAGTAGATAGCTTGAAGGGGCGCTCCCGATGCAGTGTCCGCTCTGCATCGGGAGCGCCTCTGAGTAGATAGCTTGAAGGGGCGCTATAACAAGTGCACATACATACATACTGAGAGTGCCTTTGAAAAGTCATTCTGTGAGAGGCGCTATTTTAATATACAGAGACGATACAATACAATACTTCCTGTAACAGAAACTGACCTGCTTCAGCAATCGCAGCGGCCACTCCTCCATAGTGCTTGAGATCCTCGTTAGCCGCATTCACGATGGCATCCACTCTGCACTTGGTTATGTCTCCTCGCATCAGAATCAGAAACTTTCCAGGTCTCACTTCCACCCGACAATTTTCAGCTCCATCGCCAGCTATCGCCTGTGGCTTAGCTCGGCTCTGCGTGTTATCTAGTTGGATGGATACCTTATGGCTGACCTGTATGCCACGCAATACTTCCTTTCCGTGCTTACTGTAGAAATAAGAAGGAATTCCAGGTCTATCAATATCATGATCATATGCCGAGATGTTTTCAACCAGTTTCAGCAAGTCATTTACAGCCTTTCCAACTCCAGATTCATTCCCTACTATAACGAATCCAGGTTCGCCTTTCAAAGGGCCGATGCCTCCAGAACATTCCACTAAACCTGCCTCTATCTTCTGCAATTCATCCTTCATGAAATTTGTGATCACTTCAACATAGCCCAAGTCCAATGGCACAGGCCTCTCAAAAATTGCATGTTTCTCAATGAATCCATTTAACCTCTTCTGAACACTACCCTCAATGTTCCTTGTGCATGCAGCGACTACAGTTGTACCCATAACTGCAACTTCCAAGGACTTGAAGTCTGTGCGTATACTTTCAATAAACTGTTTCCACTGACCTGACTCAACCAACGTCTCACTTGCTTCACTCAACTGAATGTGGACCTCAACTACCTCTTTCTTTAAAACCTTGACAGCTTCCTTCAATTTTTGATCATCCAGAGCATATACAGTGACACTTCGATCGTTGCATGACCAAGAGGCGGAGATGCCTTTACTATGCAGCTGCTCCATTAGATAGGGCTTCGCATCGTCTTTCAAAAACACCCTACACGTCGATTCAGATATCTCAAAGGAATCCTGAACAGTTGCAGCAACATTTTCCATTATAAACAACTTTGCTTTCTTCACCACATCTGGCAATCCACACAAACTCACTTCGGTCTGTTTTACTTCGAATTCTATATCAGGGTTCTTCTGTTTCAGCCTTCCCTTGAACTCTTCAGACCTGATCAAAGCAATCTGGTGCGGTTTTAGATTTATCATAGTTTCTGATATTCTTTCCTTCCTTCGTTTCAATTCCTCTTCCAATTTCCCTTGTATTTTCCTCAACAATTCTTCAAATTCGTCTGTATCTTTCTTCAGTCCGATGTACTGAATCTCACACTTGTCATTCTCAAAAGCGGTGTCTAGTATCTTTGATTTCTTTACCGTGTGTTCCTGGATTTCCTTCTTAAAATCATTCCATATTTCCTGAAGAAAGTTTTCCGTTTTCCATGTTAACTCATCTGCGTACCTCTGTAGAATTTTAGTACATTCTGCATCCCATCCGCTACCCGGTTTCTGTTTTTCTTTTCCTTTATACTCCAGTTTCACTTCTCCTTTTCCTTTGCTTGGCCATTCAATGTAACAATTCAACTTCTCAAGAGAGTCTTCAATGTGCTTCTGCAACTCTGGGCGCTTCTCAATGAAGTCCACTGTAATGGGGTCAAAAGCATGAGTCAGTGAAGTAGGAATTCCTGAGTTTGTTTTCGCAGAAACTTTGCCACTGGATCCATTCAGACCAAGCCACGGATAGTAGGGCTCCACCTTAACTTCTTTCTTTTCAAACTGATGTTTTCTCGAAGTGACTGCATGGATCACTGCCAAACAGACAAAGCAGATCAGCTGCAATGAATACACTCCAAAACACAAAAAAGATCCAGGCAAACCTAATAACTTCTATCATAATTAAAAAGCAGAAAAGCATCAATCAATGATTGCATGAAATGAAGCTATATTCAAAATCATACTGTTTAAGAAGCCAGTCAATATCTATCTAAGAAATTTATATATTTACTAAAGCCTAAAATGCCATTCATAGCATAAATTTTACAACCAAAATTCACAAAATTCACATGTATACGTAACCCCCTTTTGACAGCAGACAACTTACCATCCGGTCGTTCAAATTCCGCGATAGCTGAACTCTTGTCAGGCAGCATCTGAACTTTGCATTCTTCTCCTGTTCCTCCGTTTCTCGTATTTTCAAAGTACATTTCTACAAATTCGGCCGATATAGAAGACGGAATTCCTGTTATGAGGATGCTTGACGTTTGGGGAACTCTACGAATCGAAATCATTTTCCCGAGGAACGGTTTGCTGCAAACCAACCGACGGATCGACAAATAGTCTGAAAATCGCAAACACAAATGAATATTCATGACTTTGAAAATTCTGAACATGTAACAGAGAAGCTCCAAACCAAATTCTAGTTCTGACTGTCAAACAACTGAACATGTATAACTCTGGATAATTATGAATGCCAATAATTGTAATCATATGCCCGGTATGTATGTATGTCATATGTATCATAATATAAATAATATTAATAATAATAATAATATGATAATAATAATAATAATATAATAATAATAATAAAAATTATATGCAGGAGGTTAACCTGGTTCTGTGCTGAAATCAAGTAGAGCAGTACTAGGCTTAACAGCCAATGTCCAACCGACCATCTTTGCCTTTGCTGCCGGTTTCAGGTATTCCCAGAGACTCTCCCTGGTGATTGATGGTGGAAGGCGTTTGGCAAGGAGTCTTTTGGTATCGACGTCACTTAGCAGCAGAGGAGGAGGTGGTGCTGCTTCCAGAACATTCACTTCAAGACTTGCTCCATCCAACGTATGAGGCTTCTTTTTCATCACACCCAAGACAGCTATTAAAAAATATTGAATTGAATGAGAAAAATTTCTGTTCATCAATCTATATAAATAAAAATGTAATGGCGTACGCACCAAATTTATGCAAACAGAATCTCCCAAAGCAACGCACCGATTCTTTTCAAAATCTCACCAAAACGTTCCATTCGAATACGTGCGTGTTCTTTGAATTTTTTCCCCAAAAACCGCAATATTTCACAACAATATTTGATCAGATTCGTCACCTAATTGAGCTATACAATTTTACACGTCGCCGGTAATCAACACAGTGACCACACGAAACATAAATGGGGTCGCGTATCGTGACGTCATAAGCAAGTTGTATAATAATTTCCGTTATTTCAAAAACGAAAGCGGCCTTTCACCTTTCTTGGGCTCTAGCGGCCTTTCACCTTTCTTGGGCTCTGTCCGCTGTCAGGAAGGGACGGTGTGAGGGAGGAAAGGACCGAAGGGAGCGGGACGACGAGGGTGGGTAGGGAGCGGAGGGGAGCGATGGAGGAGGGAGGGATGCAGGGAGGGGTAGGCGGAGGGGAGGGGGAGGAAAGGAGAAAGTGGGAGGGGATGGGGGAGGGGGGGAGGTGAGGGTAAGGGGAGGGGAGGGCGAAGAGGGAGGGTAGGGGAGGGGAATGGGGAGTTGGTGAGCGAGGGGGAGGGGTGGGGGATTCAGCTAGTACTATCATAATAACATATATTAACACAAACAATAATAAAGTAATTATAATAATAAATACAACAATGATAATAAACAACGAAATAACTCCTTTAATTCATGCACTACAGTCCAATAACCGATGCTAACATCCCTCAGGGTCTTTGACAGTAGAAGGCATTTGGCAAAAAGTCTCTTGGTATCGCAGTCGCTCAACAACAAGGAAGGAGGGAATGCTGTGCATCCAAAACATTGACTTCAAGACTTGTTCCGTCCAATGTATGAAATCATGTATCCCTGTTACACTGCACTTATTTCCTGGGCCACTCCACTCTGCTCTTTAACCCTTTATCCGTTTGTCCCGAGAATATCTGCTGAAAACATGGGCTTAAAGGAAAAAATGAATGAACGGGTAAAGGGTTAAGAATCTCAAAGTCTTATTTAGCCATGGTTAGGCTAGGATTGCTTCAGAGTAGCCTAACTTAAAGAGGTGTTAAATATAAAACTTCCTTAAAAATAATAATAATACTAAAAGTAATAATCAAACGAACCTCATTTAAAATATGACAAAGCAAAAGAAATATATGACAAATAAATAAAATAATTACAATTTCTAAAATTTACCTAATCTTAAAACCCTGATAACAGAAAAGCCATCAGTCAGGAAATAACGACATACTTGTATCAACATAGTGACTATTCACTGAACAAGACGCATTATACCTGTAGCCTCCTCGAATACAACAATAGCTGTTCTCTCTTCTTTGTTTAGGAACACTTTTTCCACTGGACCACCTCCAGATCGGCGTGTGTTCTCAAAATTCAACGTCAGAAGGTCTACAGTTGCTCTTTCACCAAGACCTTTCACTTCAATGGCACAGCTTTTGACGTCATCCAGCGGCATTTCAAGAGCTGAGATTGTTGGAGTCACTCCAGACAGATTATGAGCTCTCTTGCAAACTTCTTTTGCATCTGCAGCACAACAAAACGATGTAAACTAAATATTTAAAAAAACAATTTGAAAGATCAAGAGACAACAGATGATATGAGTAGAACAGACTTTGCAGGCCTAAATTTATCCATGAAGAGAATTATATGCTAATCAGTTGTAGGCTAAAATCATAATCAAGAGATTTCTTGTTAATACTTCTTCTTCACTACTACTAATAATAAAATGAACTAAGATTCCAACTACCTTGGTCATTATGGCTTAGCTTGTACAATTTAGCCAATTGCTTCATGCTGAAAGAAAGCCAAGTCTTGTAAAAAAAAAACAGCACAGAGATGAAATTACGAATATTATTCATGAAGTGGGCTTTTTTTGCAAATGAGATGCAAACCTTCAGGATTATCGAACTTTATCACAGCTTTTCCTTTCTCCTTCTGATGGTCAAGAACTTTAAGTTTTCCTCCTCCAGACCGCTTACTGTTCTCAAAATACATTGAAATCATTTCTTTAGATGTTTCTTTAAGTCCAGAGACTTTAACAGTGTTGAAGCTACCGGAAACGACAAACTTCAGACTGGGCAGTATCTTTTTAGCACTGATATTATCTTCATTGTCTTCACCATACCCAGCATCAGCAGCTTGGTCTTCGTGTTTTGTTACCATCATGCGCTCACCTTTGAATTCCACAATCTCTTTCTTGAGAAGTGATGCAGCAACTACAAAAACACATTTGATCATTTTTTTAAAAAGAACTCTATGTTTCATTGAACATAATCTTATCTGCACATAAAAGAAATAATCTGTGATTGCTTCTAAACAATAACGAATTCTTAAAATAATGACAACCCTTCCAATAAAATCAGTCAAGATTCAGAAGAAGTCTTTCAATGCAATGGTTTTCCATTCACTCCTAGTGCATTATCAGTGTTATAGATAGATAGGTAGGTAGGTGTGTAGGTATATAGGTAGGTAGGTAGGTAGGAAGGTATATAGACAGACAGACAGACAGACATACAGACAAACAGATACCGGTAGATAGAGACAGACAGTCAGGCATGCGGACAGATAAAGGTTCAAATAGAAATTAGGAATCAAAATCTGACAATTAATAACAGTAGAATCGAGTAATAAGTAATACCGCAGATAATACAATGATAAAGCTGTACAACAAACTTTTCGGATCTTCAAAAGTCACGACAGCCGTTCCTTGTTCTGGATTGAAATCAACGTCTTCTGTTTTCGCACCACCAACACGTTTGTTTTCGAATAGCATCACTAAAAAGTCTCTAGTTAGAGTTCTTGGAATCTGACTGACAAGGATCGTCCGGTTCGAAGATGCAGGCTGAGCTCTCTTTTCTTTCGGAATGTGCTTCTTCATTTCGGCGACTTTCTTCTCCACATGTCTTGTTACAGAAAGTCGCTTTTCTTTAAAAACCACCGATTCCTCGCATATCAAAACATCTGCAGCTGCAAAGACAACATCAAGGAACGTGAAAAATGCTATACTGTGAAAAATAGAAATAATTTTCAAGCCTTAAGAGTTAAATCATCACAAAAGATAATAACTTTATTACACCAAGCCATGATATAAGAATATTTCGTACAAAATGGCATGTCTAACTGCAACATTAATCAAAATGTCCAGTGTTTAGACTCAAAGCCTTGAAAGCCAATGCTGTGAATACTGGAAGTAACTATACTTTCTAAATCTATTACAAGAACCACTCCTAAAACTCTGTTCTCAAACTGAAATATGTATCAGCTAATGGTTGTATGAACTGCAAAAGTGAAAAAAATCGAAATCCACATACAAATTTTACAATAGTGATAGTAATTTCCGAAGCAGCCCAAGAAAACTAAGTGGCACGAACTAGTTTATTCACAGACAGTCAGTAATAACAAAAACATTATAAAGGTAAGGTCAGATTCAACTCCAGGTCACGATTCAACGCTGCGTAGGCTGGACTTCAGATGGCTATGTTGGATAGATAGCATTTGGACTTAAAGTGGCAAGAAATGCAAGAAAATCTTTGGAAACTGGAGATTTTCTCGAACAGAGTGAAATCAGGGATCAACAGTTTAACTAGTACTGTGTAGGACCTTGAGTAAAGTCGTTTACACAGAATTGCTCCACAGATCCATGATACAAAGGGAACACCTCTGCCTCTTTAGCCACGTCAGAAGCAGATGTTCGTAATGATGGAAGGATACTATGGCCAAACTGCACACATGACAACAGAGTGGGGCGCGGTGGTGTAGTGGTGGCGTCATTGCCTTGGAGCCGGAAGGTTCGAGGTTCGAATCCACCTCGCAGCGTAAGGACCTTGGGCAAGTCCTTCACTCATAATTGCTCAGCGCTTCGGCGTGAAATTCCGATGCAGTGTCCACTCTGCATTCGGGAGCGCCTCTGAGTAGCAGAGCTTGAAGGGGCGCTATAACAAGTGCACATACAAACAAACAGTAATGAGATAATTGCATGCCATTAAATCATTCAAACTTGCACATGCATTTGGAAGTCATCTTCGAAATAAGCACCCCTTAAATGCATTCAGGGTCCCATTTTCCAACAGGGTCTGGCCAAAAGAGGTTGGACAGTTGAGTAAGCCGAAATTGTGGTTGACAGATCATCTCCCACCCAATGAGTATGTATAATTTCTCCATACACTGCCTTGTCTCCTTGGCTTGGCCCCTGAATCTAAAGAAGTTTTGCCACTCCACACAGAATATCTAGACCTGTCATTCCCTTCGCTCCTCTGCACATGGCCAACTTCTTGTCCCCTATGTGCGTATTTCTACGTGCTTTCTCTGTGGCTGCCCCATACCCAGGGCTGTTAACAATACTGGAAAAAAGTATTGGCAATACCAATACCAATACTTGCTAATAAAAGTATTGGCAATACCAATACCAATACTATTTCTTAAAAGTATTGCAATACCAATACCAATACTTTTCGATAAGTTTTAAAGTTTAATGACTAAAAAAGCACATGCCATTGCCCGTTAAACAGTGTTAAGCAGTACAAACAGTGTAACTACTAATCTATATACATGCTCTCCATAAGTCTACCACTTAGCCATATTAACTACTAATAATTATGTGTAGGCTACATGCTTTCCATAAGTCTACCACTTAGCCATACGTAAAAAAACAGCATTTCAAAGTGTAAGCTGCTTAGTGGTGTGCGCAGAGGTGTTTAAATACTCAGCCTCCTAAAGAAAAGAGTCTTTCCACAGCTGCACTAGCAGGCAAACCAGTGTTCAAAATAATAAGCTTATACTATTTCTGGACCTGTGGATATGCAGCCAGAGAAATCAAGCTATCTGCAAAGTCCGATAAATATAATTTATGTCCACTTCCTCACACACATTTTCTGTATCAAAATCCCTATGTCTCCGATTTGAAAGACAATCTAAATAAAGGGCACGTTTTCGGACATTTGACTATTTATAGATCTCGATTTCCGTCCATTCAGGTCAAAGATCACAGATCGGTGAGATCGCACCAAAGAGTCACTTATTCAAGCGGATGAGAAACCATTTAAATTATTGTGAAAAAAGTATTGGTATCGAGTATCGCTGACAGGCTGAAAAAAGTATCGGCGATACGCATGCGATACCAACAAAATTAAACTATCGCGATACTCGCCGCGATACTGAAAAAAGTATCGGCGATACCAAGTATTGCGATACTTTATCGCGATATTAACAGCCCTGCCCATACCTGAACCTGCTGCCAAGGGTAGAAGTCTAAAACTGTCCTCTTTAGCTGAGGTTGGGTCAGGAGCACTCTTGAGCACGTATTAGCCTTGAAAATTCATTCAGACACAGTTACACGTACCGACTGAATCTGTGAATGTGGCGACTGCAGTGTTTCGATTCTGATCGTGATCGATACTTTCGACCTCACCACCGCTACTGTTCTCCAAAAGCATCGTTAACATCTCCGTTGTCATATCAGGCGGAATATCGCTGACATCCACCATTCTGCTCGAAACTGACGACGCTTCGCCTCCTTTTGGACCGCCGCTGATTGGTTCTTCTGCAGCCGTTGTAATGGTTAATTGGCTGCCTTTGTAAATCAGAACCTCTTTCTGGACAAGTGCCTTGGCAACTGAAAGAAACATGCTATTCAAGTTTTTGCAAATTTAATCTAACCTGGTAACAGGCTGGTATGATAATTACTATTTTATATTTAGGTGACCCTGTTAGCGGAACAGTGTGTTCCTTTGTGTTTTCCTTTTGTCAATGCTCGTATATGTTGTTCAAATTGTTCTTGCTGGAATATTGGTGAACAGTAAAGTGTATTTGATTGTTTGACCATAGAACTTCTACAGTGTCTTTATACTAATAAATTAGGCATCCGTTGATGGTGATCCAAAACAGATCTGCAATAATAGGTCAATTAAAAGAGTCAGTTCGATGACAAAGAAAGAGTAGACTATTTGAAAGCATCACCTATTTATAATGGAAGACATCAGAAGAAATTAACTGCATTATAAATTCATAATCTCTTTAGTCACTCAATTGGATTAGATTAAATAACAGATTTAGTCATAGAAGTCACTGATTAAATAACATTACACATAAATTCATTAAATTTCTAGAGCATGCTATGATTAAAAACTGGAGATAACCACCTTCTGGGTCCTTGAATGTTATCACTGCAGTTCCTTGTTGTTCATCATAAACAACGTTCTCAGTTTCACCGCCACCCTTCCTTTTGTTCTCAAACAACATCACCAAAATCTGCTCTGTAACACCCGCTGGGATGTTGCTAACTTTAATCGCCTGACCAGCGGTCGACGGCATACATTCCTTCTGATTGGAAGGAACGTTGTTTCGCTTCCTGGCAGGGAAACGATTCTGGCTTCTGTCTTCCGTGACATGCTTTGTAATCATTAGCCTCCAGCTGTTGTAACCAACAGATTCCAGCCGCACCATTTTCTTTGCAACTGGAAACACAAAATAAATATCGAATTGTAAAGTGGTTTTGCATGAAAGTAAGTAAGATAAATGTTAGAGATGCCACTACAAAAATGTAGCAATGAATCCATGAAAATGTTCATGGCAATTATGCAAAACAGTTCATAGCTTTACAACATGAAAACCTGTAAGCCATTATCGTAATCGTAACCTCAAATTTTCTAAAGCGCCACTCGAAAGCCAAGCGCAGGGCACCAGCATATTCACATTATCAGCATTAATCATTATTAGTAGTATTATTACAAGATAAGAATATTCTTTAATTGATAAATTGCTATCGGTATTTCGGTCCACATAATTTTAAACCCCACTAATTTTTTTTTAAAAATCACAGTAAAGCACCAATGATACACAACATGAATCTGAGAAATTTACTGGTACATTTAGAAATCTCTACAAAAAATACCCATACACGCTCAATTTCCTGCATTGCATTTTTCAAGCTCTTGATACAAAGTTTAACTGTGACCACTTCGTTTCTACCCTTCCTGCAAAAATATCTCTGGGCACCCATGCTTAGCGTATCGTATTGTACTTCAGCATTTATAAAGTGCCTCTAGTAGAGTGAACTGTTCAGAGGCGCTCCCAGTGCGCCAGGCCTACGAGAAGAAGCAGGTCTTGTGAAGAGAGAATGCAGAAGAGAGATTGCCAGACAGAAGTGTAGAGCAAACAGAAAGAGAAAGCACATTCCAAAGAAAAGGACCAATTGAGGCAAATGATCGACACTGAGCCATAGCAGTTCTAGTCTTCTAGAACAAGAAAACAAAAGGTCAAGTCTGCTGGATAAATTAAGTGGACGGTGAGAGGAAGCTGAGTGAGGTCGAAGTAATAACATCAGCCAGACATTTCGGAGCAAGACGAAACTGAGAAATTGACATTTAGATGTTTACCTTCTGGGTCTGACAGAGTGACGACTGCTGATCCTCGTCCTTTCTCGTAGACAACATTCGTCACTTCAGCTCCATCAACAAATCGTTTGTTCTCGATTACCATCCTAAGAGTCTCTTCGTCCATATCTTCGGGAATGTTGCTAACGTCAATTGTCGCAGCATCAGAGATCGACTGTTCACTGCCTGTTGCACTTTCGCTTGGTGCTTCATTAATATCTTTGTATGAGAATGGACGCTGCAATGAGTCCCTAACTTCCTCAAGAGGATCTGGTTTTGATGGTCTCGAGATCACAAGCGTGTGATGCTTGTATTCGATACTGCCTTTGTCGACCAAAGCCTTTGCATCTGCAAGTTAATAAGTAGACTCAATTGTATATGGCACAAACAATAAGTGGTACTTAACAACTAAACAGATTACAAGAGATAGCTTGTATTGTATTTATAAATTTATAAAGTGCCTCTCACAGTGCACACCAATCAGAGGTGCTCCAAGTGCAAAAGACCAAGATAAAAGAAAGTAGTCTTGAGACAGCAAAACAATCTGCTTGTGGTTCCAGTTAATAACGAAGAACACGACAATGGAGAGAGCTGATCTCAAAGTGCAGTACTAATGAAGGCAAAAGGTCGAGTTTTGACAAGATGCAGTGAAATAAAAGATTAACATAGAAGTAATAATAAAGTCGGTCCTGGGCATGACGTTAAACTGCATCCATCCTCCGCCACAAGGAACCAACAACGTCCCTGTGCCGGTCCTAAGCCCGGACAAAGGAGGAAGGTTTGCCAGATGGGTGGCTAAACACTGGCAGGAAAAGACCAAGACGATTGAAATCCGCAAATCACAGGCCGGTCAGGACAGACCAGGGGGGAGAGTCGGAGGATAGAGCGTGGGACACCTACGGGCATTGACCCAGGCTGTCCTTCATGCCTCTCCCCCAATATTCTCTTCAATCAGACAAGGTGGTCTAGGTGCTCCAAGATGTTAATGGTATGGAGCAGACCTCCTGACCGGACCTGTTGAAGCGAGGCAACATGACACGAGACAGACTCAGACAGAGAGTGGCGTCAGACTCCTATGGGCATTGGGCCTAAGGATGATGATGATGATCATGATGATGAATAAAGTATAGTAATTTTAATGAACAGTAAAATTAAAACATATATTGTATTGTATTGTATTGTATTTAAACATTTATAAAGCGCCTCTAGTAGGGTGAACCGTTCAGAGGCGCTCCCAGTGCGCAAGGCCCAGCGAGAAGAAATAGGTTTTGAGAAGAGACAAAGCAGAGGAGAGACTACCAGAAAGAAGTGTAGAGCGAACAGAAAGAGAAAGGGCATTCCAAAGAGAAGGACCAATTGAGACAAATGATCAAGACTGAGCCATAACAGTTCTAGACCGAGGAACCAAGAGGTCAAATCTGTTGGATGAACGAAGTGGACGGTGGGAGGATGCTGAGTGAGGACGAAGTAAAACATTAGTGAGATATTTTGGCGCAAGACCCCGTTGAGCCTTTATGATCAGAGTGAGGATCTTAAATTGTGTGCGAGCACGGAGAGGAAGCCAGTGAAGTTCATGAAACATAAAGGTAGAGATGTGAGAGTACTTGGAAAGGCGGGCAATCAATCTAGCAGCTGAGTTGAGAACCGACTGAATCGGTGAAAGACGAACTTTGGGAAGACCAATGAGGAGAGCATTGCAATAGTCAATTCGTGAACATATAAAAGCATGAATTAAGGTAGTGAAGATGGAGGAGGAGACAGAGCGACGAATGGCTCTGAGACGTCTTAAATGGAAATATGACGAGCGTGTCACATTGGAAATATGCTCAGTAAAGGTAAGTGAGCTATCAATTACAACACCCAGATCTCGAACACTTGAAGAGAAGGAAAACAGCGGAAATTTTTCAGAGAGCAGAATGAAATCAAGCTTCTGAAGCTGCTGGGGAGTACCTAGCCAGATGAATTGAGTCTTTGAAGTATTAAGCGAAAGGCGATTTGAAGACATCCATGAGTGGAGATGATTAGTAAGGAATTCAATAAGAGCAACTAATAGCAGCTGGGAAGATGAGGGACCATGGACAAAAGCCTGAACATCATCAGCAAATAGATGGCCAGCAGCACTACAAATCGGAAAAAGAGAAGAGATGTCGGCCGTGTAAAGAATAAATAGGAGTAGTCCAAGAACTGAACCTTGAGGTAAACCCAGATTAACATGAACCCATTGAGTTCGAGAGTCACCAGATATAATCATTTGAGTTCTTTCAGAAAGGTACGACTGGAACCAAGATAAGGGGAGGCCTTTAACACCATAGGAGGTCTCAAGACGCTTGAGTAGGATATCATGATCGACCATGTCAAAAGCTGAAGAGACATCATAGAGGGCCAACAGAGAGACCTCAGACCTATCAACAGCAGAATAGATTTCAGATAAAAGAGTATCTTTTGTTTTCGAATATCATCGTCACTACATGTAAAATATCATCGTCACTACATATAAAACATATATGCTAATAAGTGTAAAACATAATGCATCTGTTGAGTACAACAATCTAACAGCATTGAGCAATTGTGACTGAAGGACTTGCTCGAGGTCCCTACACAGTAATCATATAATATGTAAGTCATAAAAAATAATCAAACTTCATAAAAATGTTGTTAAAATCATGAAACTTAATCAAATGTTGTTAAAATCACGACTAGTAAGTACACTCACAAATTATAATAGCACGTCCCTGTTAGGAGTATTAAAAGATTTTAAAAGATCGTTAAGTAGCACTAGGTGAAATACATGAAAAATGAAGAAAATGATCTTACGTTGTGGTTCCTTGATGGTAACCAGAGCTCTGCCACCTTTGAGCATCTCTACTTGAGCCACTTCAACATCTACAATGCCGCAGTATCTTTTGTTTTCGAATATCATCGTCACTACAGCATCGGTAGCAGTGTCGGGTATTCCTCTGACCTCGATCAAACGTGGATCCCCAACTGGTGATTCCACCCGGGGTTCTCCTTGGGGTTTCCCCACTGGGTCATCGGCAAGTTTCCTCGCGTGTTCTTCCATGTCTTCTGGAACCTCCGATTTATCTGCGACATCGTTTATGGGTTCTCCAGTGAGTTTCCATTTGTCTTCTTCTCTGTAGTTTGAAGGTTCTGGTTCGTGTTCATCTGTGGTTCAGAAAAATATCCCAGAAATTGAGCAAAATGGTGCAAATACAGATTCGGTACAATGGAAATGACTGCCAACTATACTGAGATTTCATAATTAAGCACATATAATTGTCCTCAGTCATAATAAGCATTTACATTTTGGCCAAAATACGTAAATTTGCTTGGTCATAATACATAAATGTATTCAATCATAATACATTTATACATGCACTCGGTCATAAGCAAATTTACTTGGTCATAATATTTTATGTAAATGTACTATATTACAGGAAGCAAATGTAATCAATCGTAATAAATAATTCTACTAAAAAAAACAAATAATCTACATTCTACATGTAATAAACAAATGTACTTGTACATAACAAACAGATGCCCCTATAATAGACAAATGTATTTATACATAACTAGCTGTACCCGGCCACGCGTTGCTGTGGCAGAAAAGACTCTCCCCCTCCCCCTCCCCCCTCCCCGTCCCCGTCCCCTCCCCTCCCCCTCTCTCTGCCCCTCCCCCCTCTTCCTCCCCTTTCCCCTCCCCCTCCCCTCCCCCTCCCTCTGTCCCTCCCCCTCCTCCTCCCCCTCCCTCTGCCCCTTCCCCCTCTCCTTCTCCCTTCCCTTCCCCTCTCCCTTCCCCTCTTCCTCTCCCTCCCCCTTCCCTTCCCTTCCCCTCCCCCTCCCCTCCCCTCCCCCTCCCCCTCCCCTTCCCCCTCTCCCTCCCTCTGCCTCTCCCCCCTCCCCCTCTCCCTTCCCCCTCCCCCTCCCCTCCCCCTCCCTCTTCCCCTCCGTCCCGCTCCCCTCCCCCGCCGCCTCCCTCCCCTCCCCCTCCGTCCCGCTCCCCCTCCCCCGCCGCCTCCCTCCCCTCCCCCTCCGTCCCGCCCCTCCGCTCCTTTCCTCCCTCAACCAAGAAGGCCGCAAATTAATTATGCGAATCGCTTATGACGTCATGGGATGCAACCTCATTCATGTTTCGTTTGCATGGTCGCAGTCACTGTCAAGGCGTTTGTGAATCTGGCAACGTGCGGTTTTTAATTTGCAAATGGCGGTGGAGCGGAATGCAAAGTTCACTTTTTGTGGAAAATATTGCGTTTATTCGGAGAAAAAAAAGTTGGAAACTCTCTGATAGGAATGGAAGGTTTTGTGAAATTTTCAAAACAATCTGTGCGGTACGTTTCGAGAACACTTTACACAAACTATTGGAAAGTTTCATTTTTATATATATAGATAAACATATGCGCTCATAATAAACAAATACATGCATTTATACATAATGAACAATTGTATTTACACATAATAAATATATGTATTTATACTAATCAATGTATTGTACAGTGTACTCTACAATTTGATATGTACAGCTCTGTAAGCTTATATAAGAACATTTCGAGAACCTCACAGAGGCCAGTGTGCAGTCTAGAAGTATACCTTTTGGCTTATCTTCCTCTTCATCATCCAAAGACTTCCTTTGGTTAGATGTTTCCGCGTCTGACGGTGATTTGATGTCCGTTGTGGCTTCGATTCCTGGCGACGCATAGGACACGGATGAAGGTCGTATGTAATACGGAACTTTAACAACCGAGATCATCTCCTGTCGTAGGAAATGTTCAGCATCTACGCAAAAAACATCAACGTAATTTTGAGTCAGTTCAAAGATAAATACAATCAGTGCTGAAAGAGTATCATACTCATGAAATGTATCACAGAACACCTCCAAGGTAGAGAGGGCATGCAAAGTAACTATTGCATGCAACCCAAATTTAGTTCAGCTTTAGAAATAACATTAAAATGCATTGCTTTCTTGTCATGCAATGTTGATACACTGCACTATGAGTTTCAGTGCATACCCTAATCCAATCATATATTTACATAGTGACTTTCAAATTAATTATCATAAGTGATAGTCAGACAGTTTCTAGATAATTTATAATCAGTGCAACAATATGCATCACTATCATAATTTTTAAACATGAAATAAAAGTTATAAATAACAAAATTTTACCATAAATTCTGAGAAGAAAAAACCCAGTTTAAAAAACTCTAAACTAAATTTCACTGCTCAATTACAGTCAAATACAAAAAAACAACAAACATTACTGAGCAGGAACAAGTGTTATTTTGGGGCATATAATATTTAATTGAAACCGGCTTATTTGCTTTAAAAAAACGTATTCTAAATAATAATACTCTAAACCAAACTGCAATTGTTTAATTACAATTGAACGATATTAGTTTTAACAAAAAATCGAAAGATTATTGCACAGAAACATCTTCCAAACTAACATTTTTTCTCCTGGAATCTCACAATCAGGATGCCATCACTTTCGTTCAAGAATTCTTCTTCAATGGTTCCACCTCCTCTCCGTTTATTCTCCAGAATAGCCACTATAGTTTCAGCAACTTCCTGCGACAGAACTCCATGCACCTCCACAGTTCGACTGCGTTCCTCCATCTCCTTGTCCTTGAAGAGGTCCTCTTCCAACTGCTCCGGTGGAATGCTCTCTGTTTTTGGTTCTTCCTTGACTGGAGCACGGATGTCGTAGAATTTTCCGACCATTGAAATGGACTTCTGTGCAAGGAAGCGATCAGCAACTGTAACAAAAAAAGCGCAAAGTAAGTAAAACATGACGCTTTTTCTATCTGTAATTTTCTGATTTTCAGTTAAAAACTATGCATTACAAAAACTTTTATCAACCAAACGTTTTGTAAGCAAAATCTGCACTGATTAATTATTGGAGGTTTTCTGTTCTGTTAAAAGTTCAGATATATTTATTCTGTATTGTATTGTATCTATAAATTTATAAAGCGCCTCTCACAGTGCACACCAATCAGAAACAATCTGAGTTCCTGTAAACTGCTTCAACTGCATAATTCTACACTGTAACTGGTTGCGGTATGTCAACCGGATTGCTGAATAAACGAAAATTATTATTATTACACCTAATTTAAAATAATGTAAGCCTAGGCGGCAAACGATAAGCTCTACAAGATGTTACATGGGACACACAGCAATGTTTCTGTGTCTTTAAATAATAAATATCACAAACATTCAGATATACATTCAAAAATTCAGCCATAAATAGCTTCCAAACTCAAGATTTTTCTTACGTCTCGTATCTGTAACTTACTTTTCTTGTCTTCGAATTTCAAGGTAAAAACTCCGCTGTTTTCATCGAGCGATTCGCTCTCAATTGTTCCGCCTCCTTTCCTTCTATTTTCCATGAACGCCAAAAGCACTTCCGCAACTTCCAACGAATCCACTCCATGAACTTCCACCGTTCGACATTCATCTTCCGCTTCCACCAAACTCTCCAAACTATCTTCCGGGGACTTCCGTTTTGTATCGTTCATTTTCTTCTTCTCCGGTGACAAAACGTGAAATGTGTTCTCCAGGATGCTGAAGGACTCCAGACCGAGAAATTTTTCGGCAACTATTAATGGCAGAAAAATCAGAAAGCACTTTTAAGATTCAGTCATACTAATTTTGTCCGCATAATAAGTAATTCAAACATTAAAAAAATAAATTATTACAAGTAACACAGTCCCTTCTATCATCACACCATTGTCTATTGGTTACATGTCGTTTTTCCTCGTTAGTTTCTGATTCTTTAATTTTAAGCACTTCTGTTCCCTTTGAGTTTCTGTACTAAAAGTGACTCCAAATAGTTTTTTCTGCCAGAGGCGCTAAATAAATCTAGATTACACGATACAATATGATACATCTGGTCAACAGTGATACAGTTGGCTTCAGAAACTGGACGCATTGACAAAAGTTACGCAATAAGATTCACTTCAAACAATCCCAGGAAACTCGTGCAATATATATTTCTGTACAACATACCCTGGTCGTCATCAAAGAACACCGACAGTTCTCCATCAGTCTCGCTGAATTCAACGTCCTTGATCGGTCCTCCACCTTTGTCGGGACTTTCAAGGAAAAGCTTAACAGTGTTAATGGTCTGCGGCAACACACCCTTCACGATGATAGACTTCGGTGTTTTCGAAGCGTCCAGGCTGGAACTTGGTTCGCTTCCACTGGTGTCACTTTTTAACGAAGCTTCATCTTTACGCAGTGGACTCGTCCCCAAAGGTGGACTCAACAAAACATATTCGTCGTTTATTGCTTTTCCAGTTTCTGGAGTTGGTTTTTCTTGAGGTATTCCACTCATTGTTGTTTCAGTATCATCCATTACGACAGCATGCTCCCTGCTTGATTTGTCCACAGCACTGTCATCACTCGTAGTGCCTCTCGTTCTCTCCTCTTTGGCTGCTGCTGCTGAGGCACTTGCTGCATCTGACTCTCTCTTGTCTTCTTTCTTCTGTTCGTCTTCTTCATTGTCTTCTGCTTTAACGTCATCTCTTCTTTGTTCTTCACTTTTCGTTTCTGCCTTGAATTCCTCTTGCTCGCAGTCTTCCCTTCGATCCTCATCTTCTTTCCCCAATTCTTCATTTTTAATTTCTTCCTTCAGTTCTTCGTCTTCTCCATTTCTTCCTGATTCTTCTTGGTTCTGCTTCGATTCGCTCTCTTCTTCATTACTCGCTCTATTCTTCACCTCTGTATCTTCACCATCTTTATCTTCATGAACTTTCCGCAGGCCAGCATCTTCGTTTTCATCACGGACCAACTCTGCAGCTGCTGTTTTATCCTTTGTCTCCAAATCCGAAACAGCAGCCGTCTCTTCATCCTTATCGACCAAATCATCGGCCGACGTATCCTTCGCTTCTTCACGCAGTAATGGACGACGAACAGAAAAGACTTGCTTCAGCACGTTCAATGTCTCTCCAGCCAAGAAATTTTCAGCAACTAAATGAACACACACACATAAATTTCCAAATGAATGAAAGAATGAATGAATATACATTTAATTACTAATAATTATGCTTACAGTAAAAAAACATTGCTATCCGATGTAATAGTCCAGTTGCAAATGACGTCTAACAGGCCTGGAAGAAAACCAATTCCAGAAACTACGAAACAATCGGTCAAGAACTTTCCGAGAACACTGATTACAATGGAAGTGAAGTTACATTTTTATTTATTTAGATTGATTGATTGGTTGATTGATTAGCATCATAAGCTGGTGAACAAAATGCAAGTGCTTTTTAAACATGTGCCATATTGAATAACTTGATAAAAACAAACAGATTATAATTATAAATAATTATAAGCACATAAGTAAGTAAGTAAGCCGTTTATTGACAAAGCATCAAACACATACAAAATAACGGTAATCAGTACAAACTCAATGACTTTCTAGTGATCGGTGCATAAGTCAAAGGGTCAATCCAAAAAGGTCATATGAACCCGCTGAGGCTGGATTGACCATTCCTTTCTCAATAACATTTGGCTATTGTATAATAAAACAGTGCAAAGCAAAACATGTTACACATGAAACGAAAGCAAACTGAAACGAAATGACAAACAGATTTTAAAAAACAAACAAACAAATTATGACCAATACTCCAATAGTTTAAATCTAGTAAACAGAGATCAAACAGTCTTTTAATTTTTTCTTAAACATGTTAATGGTGGGTATAGGTGTAATATTTTTGGGAGGTTATTCCATATCACATACATGTGAGATTGTGAGTGTACCCTGATGAAGCATTTTTTAGCTTGAGAAATAAAAAATGCCATAGAAATCAGTCTTGTTTGCATTACATTTTTTAACAAGATTTTCATTGCTTTAAAATTAAATTTCCATATCTCAATTACATCTAGATACAACAAAACAATTTAAAATGATCTGTAGATATAATTCATCAACAATATATGCAAGACTAACTCAATGCAATTTACCTTTTTTTCACATTGGATGCAATTTACCTTTTTTGTCACATTGGATGCAATTTACCTTTTTTGTCACATTGGATGCAATTTACCTTTTTTGTCACATTGGATGCAATTTACCTTTTTTCACATTGGATGCAATTTACCTTTTTTCACATTGGATGCAATTTACCTTTTTTCACATTGGATGCAATTTACCTTTTTTGTCACATTGGATGCAATTTACCTTTTTTGTCACATTGGATGCAATTTACCTTTTTTGTCACATTGGATGTAATTTACCTTTTAATCACAGAGGATGCAATTTACCTTTTAATCACAGTGGATGCAATTTACCTTTTTTGTCACATTGGATGCAATTTACCTTTTTTGTCACATTGGATGTAATTTACCTTTTTTGTCACATTGGATGTAATTTACCTTTTAATCACAGTGGATGCAATTTACCTTTTAGTCAAACTCGATGCAATTCACTTTTTAATCACACTGGATGCAATTTACCTTTTAATCACATCTATAGAATCCAATTTATCTTTTAATCACAAAGGAAGCAATTTACCTTTTAATTCCTCAAAGGTCGCAAGAACGTGGTTGCTAACTGGATTTCTTTCGTACGTTACGATGTTGCCACCACCGCTGCTTCTATTCTCCAACTGAAGTCGTAACGTGGTGAACATGTTCTCCGGAACATTTTCAATGATGATGCTTCGTGACCACTGATACAGGCTCCTGACGCTGGAATCATCCAGACTTTCTGTGCTACCACATGGACTGGAGTCCGAGCTGTGGACGGGATCATCTGGAAGGGCACTTGGTCGTATTTCGGATGTTTGAGGCTTAGCGGGAGCATCGCCTGTGTGCCGCGTTGAACCCTGCAAAGAAACAAGAAATCCCTTACACACCTTTTTAAAGTCTTTCAATTATTACCCTATATAACCCTATATATAAAAGATAAAGTACGGTAGTACCTATAAACTCCATCACTGTTTGCACTCTGACAGTGCCAGTCCCAAGTCTGGATAAAGGAGGAGGGCAATGCTAATGATCATTGTTATCACAGAGTGTCAGTTAAACTGAAACTACATTATAACTAGTAAAAATAGTGACTGTACGATGGCCATAAGGCAAAAGAGAAGATCAATCCATTGAGCTAGCATGAGAGGGACATATTAGCATGGAGTGCCAGAGTGCTAGCGACTTTGTTTTCTTGTCCTCAACCATCAGCATACGAGGACAATTAGCCACTGCTTTTCTTTCTCATCTCATCTTCCTACACACTGTGACATATAACACACACACAAACACGCACGCATACACACACACAAATATGCACGCACACACAACACGTGATATATATACATGTATATATACATATATGATAAAATAGGAGGTGTCTATGAAATTCTATGGACGACAAGACCTGATGTGGTGAACAGAGATGGGGTGGGGGATTTTGAAACGAGGTGGCACAGCTTACGCCACAGTGACATAAAACCACTGACATAAAACAAAGCTTGTGTTGCAATATTCGTTTCAAATTGAAAACAAATGTGATTCGCGATGACAAAACTGTGACCTCACCTTGTTGAGATCGACGTACGTAAAGCCGTTTGGCCCGTCATGAGAAATTATTTCGATGTCTGAGCTTGCGCTGCTGTTTTGCCCTGTAACAAAGTCAATTAAGCAGCTGAAACAAATTTCTTAACTTAATACAAGAAAACAGACTTGCTCTTTGGCAAGGATTCTGGGGAGGGGGCAACGATGGTTGCATGTGGGTCGAAAAGGGTGTAGACCTGTAAGATAAACTCAGCCTTCAACTCCCTAGGGGCAACAGTAAACTGAGCAGTGCGACAGATTGAGGGAGCCTTGCAGGCTGCCATGCAGTTAACTTCAGGATTGTTAAACTTGATGAGTCTCTCTCCGAAGAGGTGCTATACAAATACTTCATGTGCCCCATATACATATCTGCTGACCTAAATGAACCAATTAAATAACATACCTCTGAACAAATCTTAGATAAAACCTAAAACATAACAGAAAAGTTCTGGAAAGCTACCTGTCACTTCTCGAACTTCGTCTACTGGACTCGATTCCCCATTTGAGCTGTTGCCCTCGCCATCACTAGGGGGCGACTCTGCCTCAAGAATTTTCTTTAGACCTGGTGGGCACGGTCGAACCGTAAGAACCAAGTTCCTTCTATTCACTTCAATGCAATGCTCAGGACGCTTGAGAACCCGCTCCACACCTGGATAAAACAGAAACAAATAACGATAACATAAGAATGTCCTTTAATTTACCATTTTGCTATCCGCAGTTTGGTGAACAGAAATTGTAATGAATTTATCGTCCATAGAGCCGATCTAAAGTCAAATATTTTTAAATCACACACAAACACACATTCCATATTCAATGGAAGCATATTCTTTATGATGACCAACAATTTACACTGGCACTTTAGTTTACATGACATTTAAGGTAATCCCGCAGTTTAGCGTCGTTAATTTTTTTCAACGTGTATTTTAGCGTCGTAACTTAATTCTGACCCTTTCCGGATGTTGCGTGCGACAAGTGGGCAATAAGACAGCACGCAAAAATAAGTAAGTAAAACTTCGGCTTTTCAATTGCATCAGTTGTTTTATGAATCCAACTTCTGTTTCAATAATTATTTTTCATCAATCCAGCTCCAACTTAAGCTAGAATATTTCTTATTAACCCAGCTTCTATTTATCGCCCGTTATTTTCGTCAACCCAGCTTCTCTTTCAGATATAACAATACCCTCATCCAGCTTCCGTTACTTAAGCTTTTTTTCATTAATGCGGCTTCTATTTCACATCTACAAATACCTTCATCCAGCTTCCATTTCTGATTTTGAACTTAGGACAGAAGTCTTGACGTACACGTTATTTATAGTCACACTAGCTGAACCCGGCCACGCGTTGCTGTGGCTGAAAAGAGCATTACCCTCCCCCTTCCCCTCCCACTTCCCCGTCCCCCTCCCCTTCCTGCATCCCCCCATCTCTCCCCTCCCTGTTCGTCCCGCTCCCTCCCCTCCTTTCCTCCCTCACACTGTCCCTCTCCGATAGCGACGCGGATAGCGCGATAAAACTCTTCAGCAATAAGGCCGCAATGGGATGTGTTGAAATGCGCTACATAAACGGAACACATTTGAACAAACGTTTGAAGCGCGCCCGAATTGGAAGGCAAGGCTTATCGACAGGCATATGTGTTGAAAACGGTAGAATTTGCAAAGTTGCTTTTTTTGTTTAAAAGATTGCGCCTTTTCCCAGAAATCATTCTGCAAACCCGGCCGTGTTGGAACTAAACGTTTTGGTGAAGTTTCGAAAGCAATCAATGAAGAAAGTTCGGAGATCTTTGAAGCCGTGCCAAACGCGGTTACATTTTTATTTATATAGATATACGTCGATGGTTTGGGCGCGTACCCCAACTTCCGGTCATATGTTGTGGTTCAATGGCGAATCGAACGGCGATTTCGCATGGGAAATGTGACATTTTAAAAACATATTTCCTGTCAATATTCGTATCCTTACCAAAATTTTAAGTATGCTATTAGATGAGTTAGACCATTGCATGTCATTACAAATAATTTACGACGTTTTTTAGCGTGAAAAATTTTTACGAGAGGGAAAAAATTAACGACGCTAAACTGCGGGATTACCACATTTAAATAAGATAAAGCATCCCTGTAAAAAATGATGTCCTTGTTACATTGCATTTTTAAATGCTCAGGAGACGTCAATGATCAATAGCGGTAATGATGACGCCTATGATAATAACCCCTTCACTACGGAAAGGACGCATTTCCTCAACTTTAGGCTTCAACCCTAAAGAGTAAGTTCGTGCTTTCACTTTTGAAACGATACCGCTAATTCATAATTATGGATAAATAGCGCAGCAGAAGTCGTTCCATTGTAATCTTCTAACACGTACTCTTTGTATTTGCATAGTGAACGACGTATTGCAGTTTTTGCGAGTTCGGATTCTTGACAAATCCACCCGATGCGCATTTGCCACCACCACTTCTCTTTATGTCTTCCAAATAGGACTTGGTGAACTTGTATACAGAATCTTCGTTTTCGAAGTCTTTCAGATCACTCTCGACATCGACAACAATGAAACTAGAAAGCTGATCGCCTCCTTCGGCCATCCTAACTATTCTAGACGAAACATTGGATGCAAATAAAGCCGATTTATTCAATATCGGTTAAAATGACGACGATTCGTAAAAACCAGCGGTTATGCAGATAGAAAAACCGAGAATACGAAACTGATAACACGGTTTAATTACAGCAAGACCAAAAATTTTCAGAACATTTTTCCCGCAAAATGGGTCAACAAGCAGATGACCAATTAAAATGCCGTACGCCGTAACTGGGACATCTCCAGCAAATTAAATTACAGTAAAATAGGTCATTGTACGTCTATATTTAGAAAACCGTGATCTACGTCGACGAAACCACAGAAATATATAAAGCGATATTTTCTCTAGCGTTCTTTTATTAAGTAGCCTATTATAATAATAATAATAATGTAGCGGACCAGGGGTTGGGCGAAAACACCAGGAGCCGAGTACCAACCCCAGTCGTCAAGGTACCCTCAGTCAGTCCGCGCAGTACGGCCTTGGCTGTAGACCAAGGACTAGCCTACTAGGCTTAAACACTTTTATTGAAGAAACCACGATGATCATATAGAGTTCAGGAGATTTATGTAGCACCACAATCGCTATAGCACTTCAAGAACGAACTGTTTGTGTCAATTTCTACAGCGCTGGAATCAGAGTTCGTGCGTCGATGCAGCAGTTTATATAGCGCCAGCGTTTGTACGTCGATGCAGCAGTTTATGTAGCGCCAGAGTTCGTGCGTCGATGCGGCAGTTTATGTAGCGCCAGAGTTCATGAATGGACGGAGTGGATACGAAGCGTTCAGGAATCGAATCGGCATCGTCGAGCACAGCAGGCAATAACGCCTGCGTGAATGGTCGGAGTAGAACCGGGCCGTCGTATCCGCCTCTGCAACAGTAGGATTCGAACCGTCGTCGTAGAGCAGAACGGACCTCGTATCCGTCCCTGCAGCACCAACTGCAGACCGTCGTCGAAGTCAGGAAAGACCGTCGTCTCGGTCCCTGAAGCACCAGCCGTTGACCGTCGTCGAAGGCAGGACGGACCTCGTATCCGTCCCTGCAGCACCAACTGCAGACCGTCGTCGAAGGCAGGAAAGACCGTCGTCCCGGTCCCTGCAGCACCAGCCGTTGACCGTCGTCGAAGGCAGGACGGACCTCGTCCGTCAGCTAGGTTGCGGTAGTCGGAAACCGAACCCCAGTCACGTGGAGGAGCACCTGAAGAGGCCGATGTTCGAGCTCGAGGCACAGATTCAGGATTTTACCTCTCTCCACAATAGTATCACTCAACGAACGTTTTACCGCTCGTCAAGCCAGATCATCAGCCAGCTACTACGCGTTTTACCGCGTTCTTCGCTAGACCATTCGTCTGCGTCCAAGCACGGACAGAACCTCTCTTATATAGGCTCAAGGCTAGGCCAAGCGATGCATGCTAGCCAGTAGGTGGACGTATGCTGAGCGCACAATGGAAAATTCCCCACATGCACGTATGCTGAGCGTATGCTGGGCGAGCAGACACACGCAAGCAAACAGCAGTAGCAAGCAAGCAGCAGCAGCAGCAGCATCAGGCAGCAGCGGCAAGCAAACAGCCCGTAGCAATATTTCAACACTCCCCCCTAACGAAAAATCCGAGGCCTCCTCGGAGCAACACCGGGGAAGGGGAGAGCAATGCCATTAATAAACGATACATGAAATGCTTAAACTTGGCCAACGAAAAACGTACATTTACGTAGCGCATTTTGATGTACTTAGCGCCACGTAAACAAATAATACCCGTCAACGGTGAATCATGAATTAACAGACAGCTGTGGTCCCATAAGGATAGACCACAGAACGGCACCGGACGATACGGATATCAACAATGTCAATATGTGCAATGTACAAAATGGGCCTACATCTAACATTTTGAGGTAAACGGCAGCGTAACAGAAAAATACCGTATTGCTCTCACAAATCCTGACAGCCAGGTCCCAGATCCACATGAACAAATAAGTCAGACAGTATTATCGTTTGATCAATAGAAGTCGCGAATCGAACCAACCGACATTGACAATAATCACAATAATAAATCAGACAAGCGACATAAACTCAGACTGCGTGATCAAAATTGAACAGAAAATACCTTACTGGTTGCCCAAATCCGGACAATTAAGTCCTCTTAATAAATTGTGCCACATAGTGGTCCACAAGTTTCTTTTTCTTTTTATTTTCTCCTTCGGGTACGAAGTGCCGTTCGCGCACAACCCCCGTACTCTTTTTTCTGTTTTGGGTACGAAGTGCTGTTCGCGCACAACCCCCTTTTTCTTCTTTTTTTTTTTTTTTTTTTTTTTTTAGCAGCGATGTCCATGATTGCGAGAAGTTATGCAAAACAATCAGTCAAAAATAAAAATGATAGCCAGGCACGGCTGAAAATAATAAAGAAAAACAGAGGCCACGCACGGCTTGTAATTATAATTACAATACAAGTCTACAATCCTAAGCCATCAATATGCACAGAGCCACCTACGAGAGACTGTCCTCTAAACACATTATTTCCTGCTCTGGCACCAATATCAAAAACGAACATAGCGTGACCTATTTACTGATCTATCAAAGCGAAGCCTGCGTGCAAATAATCGCAATTAATTTTGCGATTAATCAAATGATTTACACTAAGCATTAGGTCTATAACAGTCCATCTAGGGACAGACAAAATGCTTCGTTGCACAATAAAAGCGCCTCTCTCCACAATAGAAGCGTTCATAAAAATGGTGCATTCCACAATAAAAGCGTTTTCTTTCCACAATAAAAATAACGGTGCACTCCACAATAAAAGCGCTTCCTTTCCATAATAAAAATAACGGTGCACTCCACAATAAAAGCGCTTGCTTTTCATAATAAAAATAATGCTTCCTTCTACGAAGGCACGGAATGTCCGCAGCGACCGAGGTCGCTGTCATCGTGCACTAAGAAAAACGCTTCTATCAGAACGATTCATTCAGAATTCCTGCATTTGCGTCCGTAGAAAGCGCGCGGAACATGTAGACGAAGAGGAACGTGCGCGCACACAGATAGGCATCTGCGCCGACGTAGACCAGTGCGCCGTCGAGGACATGTGCGCCGACGAAGAAGAAGCGAGCGCCAACGAGACAGACTCGTGCGCCGACGTGGTATCTTGCGCGCACCCTTGCGCGCAGACGTAGACTAGGGGCGCCGACGAAGAAGCGCGCGCAGAACCTGCGCGCCGAAGAGGATTCTTGAGCGCCGACGAGACAGACCCGTGCGCCGATATAGAACCCTGCGCCGTCGAGGAAGCTTGAGCGCCAACGAGACAAACTCGTGCGCCGCCGCTGCCTCGCCTCCTACTGGAACCGGACAGGACGGCGAACGGCACGGCGAGGTCGACTGGTACATGTCGCCGCTCCGTCAGGGTCTCCGTCGTGCAAATATCTTCCTGTCGCTTCGGTTTCAGGCGTTCTTTCTTTACGCGGTGCAGGATTCCTGGTCCTCGTCCGATCAACAGCGCTGGCGAAGCAACTGTCGATAGCTTCGGCGTGCTGACTTTCCGAAGATGCTTCCGTGGTAGGCATTTCTTTCCAACGGTGACGTGGCCGACGGCTTGAAGAAGCTGTGGCACCGTTCGCTGCTTCAACGGGTGGTCCGTTGGTCATCCCTGTTGCCGTTTCACTCCATTGTCCTTTCATCCGCCCGTAGCAGTGGCGGAGCTTGTCGACTTGAGACACGAAGGGCTTGGCCTTCGGCGACCTCTCAAACCTTTCTAACAGATCAGCTACATAAGACAGATGAACGAGTCTCTCCCGAATCAGTCTATTAGAATTTGATCGAAATACTCCGGGGTCAAAGGTCACAAGTCCACAGTTCAATAACCAAACGCAGATAGCGAAACCGATACTGTCGACATGAACAAGACTCATCGTTCCCTGGAGACATCCACAATACGATTCAAACGTGCTAAGACACACTGCGCAAAAGAGGACCCACAGACAGGCAACAATTCCGGAAAAAGGATTGGAATCCTTCCGTGCCTGAATCAACAACTTGCGGTAACCAGAACAAAAGCGAGAGGACCATCTTCTCTTCTCGGCGAGCAACACATTAGCAGAACAGTCAGTAACAGCAGGTTCCACAACACCAGTCGCCAACATTTGGTCCAGTTGCACATCAATAGCGGCCTGAGACGGAAGCGGTTGTCTACGCAAAAGTTGTCTCACCGAACGAGAGTCTCCAGTATCAATCCCGTGCTGGGAAATCATGGTCCTCCCCAAGTCAGGTTCAGTCGTCGAGAAAATGCTTTCATCCTCGACCAATAACTCCGTCAGTCGTTCCTTCACATCGGCCGGGACATCCTCCGAAATTTCGTCCATTAACTTTCCGACCAAAGAGTTGTCGTCAGCAGTACCCGTCTGTGTCTCATTCTCGTCGCTTACTTTGACCTTCACGGAGTCTAAGTCGCCCAACATTCGATCAGCTGCCAACAGGGCGGGTTGTTCATTCATATTCACCACACTAATACAAGCATTATCAGCATCATCACTCAACACAACTCTGGCTACATGCAATCCAGGCTGGATTTCTTTAGATTCAGTCATCCAGGCTTGTGCGCAGGTCGCCAAATCACGATAATGAGTTTTACACGGAATATCACATTGCGAACGAGGAAGAACAGTTGTTTCCTCGGCAACCATAACCCTGCGACACCAAAACGAGCCATTGCCCTTAACCAAAGGAATGCGGCGCCGACCAATAAACAGTGCACCCTGTCCAAAACCCAAGCGACAACGATGCTGCCTCAACCAATCCATGCCAAGCATTGGTTCACCAATTTGATCGGACACAAGAAAACTAGTATCAATAGAAAATCCTCTAGAAATCTTAATCGGAGCATCAATCTGACCCAAGACTCTAATCTGCGTGCCATTAGCAGCCAAAAGAATGCGATTACTAGGCTGGAGCGGCAAACCATCAACATCAGCAGAGGGAACCAGGCTTACCTCCGACCCAGTGTCCACTAGGCAAGTTCTTTGCTGTCCGTTGATCGTTCCACGGATGTAGATTGCGTTGTTCGTCACACCCGATGCTCGGTCTCTCGTTGTATGGTTCGTGACGGTTGTTCCGTTCGGTTCAGACGTCGGAGGGTCCGATGTGCTTGCGTCGTCACGGCGGTTGGAGAACTGCTGGCGCTGGCGACACCGGCGAGCCACGTGGCCCACCTGTCCACAGCTGAAGCAGGTTATCCCGCGTCCGGGACCACCTGAAGCGTTCCCTCGGGACGGAGACGGAGGAGTAAGAACGGTCGATGGAACCGTCCGTGGAGCAGTCGGTTCAGCGCCGAAACTCGTCCGTTGCGAGCTTCTGAGTTCGTCCAGCTGTCGGCAGATCCTTCCTTCCATGTCTTGTTGCCACTTGCGTTGCGAAGCGAAGAAGCTGTCCAATTGAGACTGGAGCTGTCCACCGGCGTCGACTTCTTGAGACCCTCGCACTCGGTTGGCAGGTCTCCGACGATCCTCCATGTCCGACGTCTGTTGGTACGCGGACAGGCGTAGAGCGGTTCGGTACGCCTCGTCGATGGTTTTCGGCTCTCGTTCTCTCACCTTGAGAGACAGCTCCCGGTCGCGGATCGCTTCAAGGAAAGCGTCCTTCGCAAGAATTTCCGTCGTTTCGTTGGACGGAACTTGGTAGGCAAGAACGACGAGTCTCCGGATGTCGTGCAGCAAGTCTCCGAGAGTTTCATCGGCTCGCTGTCGGCGATAATAGAGTTGAGCTCGGAAGGTCTCAGCTTGACCCTCCGACCCGTAGCGTTGGCGTAGTCTGACGACGAGCTGTTCGTACGTGACTTCGGTGCTGGCTCCAAAATCCCACAGCAGCTGCGTTGCCACCTTTTCCAAGGAACATCGGAGGAAGTCGACTTTATCGGCTGCAGTCCATCGGTTGTGTCTTGCGCAGACGTCGAATTGTGCCAGGAATGACTCGAGGGATCCCGTTCCGTCGAATTTTCCGGGCTTCATAGGACTCTTCTTTTCAGCGACCAAGCGACCGACGTTCTCCATGACCTTCGATTCCAGTCTGCTCGCGTCCCTTTCCGCAATCAGCACGGTTTTGCGATCCTTCTTCGGCGTGTCGTCGAAGTCAATTTTCTCGAGGAATCGGCTGGACTCGACCTCGTAGTCGACCAAGAGGTCCCTTCCTCGTCCTGCAGCGGTTGTAGAAGTCGTTGGGAAGCCAGCGACGTTTCCGTCCATGTCTCCGATCAGAGGACTCCACATTGTCGCCGTCTGTCGATATTCTCACCAGTTCGTAGAAGTGCAGCGAATCTTTCAAAACCACTTCCGCGGAATCAGCTTGAAGCGGTGCAGAGTTTTTCCAGTCACCCC
This sequence comes from Lumbricus rubellus, assembly GCA_945859605.1. NCBI lineage: Eukaryota > Metazoa > Annelida > Clitellata > Crassiclitellata > Lumbricidae > Lumbricus > Lumbricus rubellus. The sequence continues at coordinate 56,770,345 of OX243812.1, forward strand.
ACTTCACGGTGCCAGTTTGTAGCGGACCAGGGGTTGGGCGAAAACACCAGGAGCCGAGTACCAACCCCAGTCGTCAAGGTACCCTCAGTCAGTCCGCGCAGTACGGCCTTGGCTGTAGACCAAGGACTAGCCTACTAGGCTTAAACACTTTTATTGAAGAAACCACGATGATCATATAGAGTTCAGGAGATTTATGTAGCACCACAATCGCTATAGCACTTCAAGAACGAACTGTTTGTGTCAATTTCTACAGCGCTGGAATCAGAGTTCGTGCATCGATGCAGCAGTTTATATAGCGCCAGCGTTTGTACGTCGATGCAGCAGTTTATGTAGCGCCAGAGTTCGTGCGTCGATGCGGCAGTTTATGTAGCGCCAGAGTTCATGAATGGACGGAGTGGATACGAAGCGTTCAGGAATCGAATCGGCATCGTCGAGCACAGCAGGCAATAACGCCTGCGTGAATGGTCGGAGTAGAACCGGGCCGTCGTATCCGCCTCTGCAACAGTAGGATTCGAACCGTCGTCGTAGAGCAGAACGGACCTCGTATCCGTCCCTGCAGCACCAACTGCAGACCGTCGTCGAAGTCAGGAAAGACCGTCGTCTCGGTCCCTGAAGCACCAGCCGTTGACCGTCGTCGAAGGCAGGACGGACCTCGTATCCGTCCCTGCAGCACCAACTGCAGACCGTCGTCGAAGTCAGGAAAGACCGTCGTCCCGGTCCCTGCAGCACCAGCCGTTGACCGTCGTCGAAGGCAGGACGGACCTCGTATCCGTCCCTGCAGCACCAACTGCAGACCGTCGTCGAAGGCAGGAAAGACCGTCGTCCCGGTCCCTGCAGCACCAGCCGTTGACCGTCGTCGAAGGCAGGACGGACCTCGTCCGTCAGCTAGGTTGCGGTAGTCGGAAACCGAACCCCAGTCACGTGGAGGAGCACCTGAAGAGGCCGATGTTCGAGCTCGAGGCACAGATTCAGGATTTTACCTCTCTCCACAATAGTATCACTCAACGAACGTTTTACCGCTCGTCAAGCCAGATCATCAGCCAGCTACTACGCGTTTTACCGCGTTCTTCGCTAGACCATTCGTCTGCGTCCAAGCACGTTCATTCAATTCAATTTATTACAAGGCTTCATAACAAAGATGATCGCCTCATCCAAAACACTCTGACATTTAAGCAGTTGGTACAGAAAGTAGCATAATATATATACACAAGATCGGTAATTAATATAGTTCGTTTCTAGACGATATGTTAGGTTTAGAAATAGTAGGCCTAGGCCTATAATAATAGTAGATATGTTCAGTTAAGTAACGTAGTTGATTTGCAGCTACTGTAGTGCGAGGCCGCGTTACGAGTGTCTCGGTAATTATTTATGCGCTTGCGTGCAGCGGCCCCCCAGGGAGCGGCGGCCTCAGCTCCAGTGCTTCCGCAGAGGAGCAGGGACCTCCGCTCCCCAAGCAGGCGATACACGCAAGCACATATACAGGTTATGCAGGTAATATGTGCAAAATACAATAGAACATACGACAGTTATTAGGACAGTTATTAGGTCTAGTGTTCGTGAATGAATCGCTCGCAAATTTATCAACGCTAGACGGTCACCGTACGATGGCGCCGCGTAGCGAATGTGTCTAAGTTATTTACAGTGTGTTAAGTGAAGTCGGTCTAGATTATATTCATATTATATGGCAATATAATTATTATTATATTTTATGAGATTGCACAGATGCACGTGCACACATAGTCGGCCATGCTCGGTATATATACGCCCATACACATATAGACATATATATATATATGTACGCAGACATATATATGTATGCATACATGCATATGGAGACATATACATACATACATACGTACACACAGACACAGACAGTTATACATAGACATGCACACCCATATGCGCACAGAGACATATAATAGGCGAGAACATTCATGCATATATACAAACATGATGCATGAGTATCAGTATGCCAGTACTCGTATATACAGACACACACATACACACACACCCACACAGGCATTTTATACATTCAATCACGTGGTACACACAGGTGCACATGCAGGCAGGTTCAGGCATGTACGATATATATAACCGTGCATATATAATCACATATATATGTGCGCAGACATATATACGCATGCATACATGCAGGCAGAGATATATACACACATGCAGTCATACACACACACACACACACACACACACACACACACACACACACACACACACATAACACAAGTTTAGATAGATAGATAGATAGATAGATAGATAGATAGATAGATAGATAGATAGATAGATAGATAGATAGATAGATAGATAGATAGATAGATAGATAGATAGATAGATAGATAGATAGATAGATAGATAGATAGATAGATAGATAGATAGATAGATAGATAGATAGATACTTGTAGAATATATATATAATAAGTTCAAGCAATCGCAATGTTCTGTTCTATTGCATTGTTCTCAGATGTTGACTTTCTTCTTTCTTGGTCTTGTTCTTTGCTTTCTTCTTTCTTTCGTTCGTTCTTCCCTTGCTTAATGGCGCAAGGGACCGCCAGGGATAACCAGGGTCATTCCTTGTTAGGCACAAGGATCGCCATGATGAATACAGTGTCACAACCGTCGACCGGAAACCGCTACCCACTTGTACACGAGGTTCAAGCAGGTGGGCTGACTGAGAGCGGTCTGCAGATTGAATGTCCAGTTCTGCCGTGCGCATTCCCTCATGAGCTCGTCTTGGAGACCGACCATGGAGGAGCATTCCAGCAGGAAGTGACGCACGGTTTCCTGGACGCCGCAGTCGTCGCAGTTTCCGGTTTCGTGTCGTCCCCATCTCTGCAACTGCGCGTTGAGGAGGCAGTGGCCAAGTCGGAGTCTGGTGATCGTGACTTCCTTCTTCCGGATTGGGTCAGCGTACTTCCGACCAAGGCTGACGGTCGGCTCTACGAGTTTGTAGTCGGAGCCGGTTGCGGAGGAGGTCCATTCCTGCTGCCATTTCCGGACGAAGTGGTCTCTGTAGGCGTGTCGAGCTTCCGGGTACTCAAGCGTCGTCGGGATGTCCACGGTGGAGTTGTGGATCGCCTGCTTGCACAGGGCGTCTGCGGTCTCGTTGCCTGCGATGCCGTGATGACCAGGAATCCAAACGATCTTCGCTGGCGATTCTGCGTGTTGTCCGTAGTCATCGATGGCATAGATGAGGTCAACGAGGTGATGCTGTCTTGTCCCTGAACGCTGTCGCTCCAGACTCTGCAACACACCGAGAGAATCTGAAAAGACAACAACATTAGGTATGTTAGCGTTGGAGGCCCATTCTATCGCCCTTCTTATGGCCTCCATTTCTGCTGCCAAGACTGACGAACCATCGCTCATCCTGTAGCTTCCATAGTGACCACAAGAGGGCACATAGAATGAGCACGATGCTTTACCTGCGTTGTCGCGTGAGCCATCGGTGTAGACAGCCACATGATTCTCATAGGTGCGGATGTGATTCTCGACTATGGACTTCCTCGTTAAAGGGTTGTCCAAGCCTCGGATCGCATCCATGAGTGTGGTGTCTACAACCGGATGGTGGACGTTCCAGGTCGGCTTGGCTGTGCAGGCGAGTGGTTGGATCGTAGGCTTTGCGATCTCAGCGTTGATTTGTCTCGCCTTCACACGAATCGGGTCCGTGTCGTCCTTGGCCGTCTTCGTCTTCCGACCGATGGTGATGGTCTGCGTCGGGTGGTCTTCGATGGCGTCCGTCTTCATGATGAACTCCATCATCTGCTGCTTGCGTCGGAGATGAAGCGGCATTTCTCCACAGTCGACCTGCAAAGCACACAAACTTGTACCTCGTAGCGCTCCAGAAGCAATCGTCAGCGCTTTACACTGGATTGTGTTAAGCGCCTGCTTCTGGGACGTCGAGGCACTCTCGTAGGCGATGCAGCCGTAGTCGATGACGGAGCGGATGAGTGCTCGGTAGACCATCAGAAGGGTGTCCTTGGACGCCCCCCAATGGGACCCAGAGATGGCACGCATCAGATTGAGTCTCTTCTTGCACCGGTCTGTCACATACCGGATGTGTTCGGACCAGCTGAGATGCTGGTCAAAGATCACACCGAGGAACTTGACCTTGTTCTCGAATTCCAGGTGAGAAGGACCCAACCTGAGCGGCCGATGTGCAGCACGGGTCCCATTGCGGCGAAACTCCACAGCGACGGTCTTTGTCGTTGAAACCCGGAAGCCCCATCGGTCGAAGAACTCCTTCAGTCGATCCAGGTACGACTGCAGGTGGCGTTGATTGACGTCCGGGTTCGGTCCAGCTCTCCAGATGGCGCTGTCGTCCGCGTAGAGAGAAAGCTTGACCCCGTTCTTTGGCTCCGGGAGGTCGTTCAGCATGATGATGAAGAGGACAGGGCTGATGACGCTTCCCTGCGGCGATCCGTTCTCCATTCGGAAGAGATCGGAAAGCGCCGATCCGATGCGAACGCGGATGGTCCTGTCGGCGAGGAAGTCCCGGATCCAGTTGAACATCTGACCGGTGATGTTGTACTTCTGCAGCTTGTGTAGCAGTCCGTCGGTCCACATCAGGTCGAAGGCTTTCTCCAGGTCGACGAAGACTCCAGTGAGGCTGTACTTGGCGTGGATGGCGCGCTGGATGTCGTCCTGCAGGCGGATGATGTGGTCCTGGCAGCTCCTCATCCTTCGGAATCCGGACTGGAACCTGTTGAAGAGGTGGTTGGACTCCATGTGCCACGTCAGCCGGTCGGTGACGAGTCGCTCCATCAGCTTGCACAAGACGGATGTCAGTGCAATCGGACGGTACGAACTGCCCTCGAACGCTGGCTTCTGCGGCTTGAGGATCGGGACGACGATGGAGTTTTTCCAGCAGACCGGAAGTTGTCCACGTTGCCACACCTTGTTGTAGAGCTCCAACAGAACCAGTAGACTCGGATGCGGCAGCTGAGCCAGGATCTCGTAGGTGATGGTGTCTTCGCCCGGACTTGACTCCTTCTTGCAGCGGAGGAGGGCGATTCTCAGAGCCTGGATGCTGAATGGCTCGTTGAAGGACTTCTCGTCCGTCAGAAGGTGCTCTCCGTGTAGTTCGTCCGCATGGTCCGACTCGAAAGCAGCCTTACATGCTTGGAACTCCACAGAGTGGCTGCCAGTGCAGCTGACTTCCGAGAAGCATCTTCCGAAGAGATTCGCCTTCTCCTCGTTCGTCGTGTAGCTGCGTCCGTCCTTCTTGAGCGTTGGGATGGCTGGTCGTGATCTTGTTCCGGACATCTTCTTCAGCGTGCCCCAGACCTTTCCGAGTTTCGTCTTGTCGTTGAGTGTAGTGCAGTAGTCCCTCCAGGATGACTTCTGCGCGTCCTTGATCACTCTCTGGGTGATGCCCTTGATGCGATGGTATTCATCAACATCCGCCGGAGCCCTGGTCCGCTGCATACGTCTGTGGGCCTCGGTCCTCTCCCTGACGTGGCTAGTGCACTCGGCTGTCCAATACGGCACATCTTTGAACTTCCCCTTGGGAGGGGTCGTCCTAGGAATGTGTCGTAGAGCGATCTCCATCAGCGTGTTGAGGATGCTGGCGTGACTCTCCTCGATGTCGTCGGTGATGAGGTCGGTGGTGATCGCCTGTCTGCAATCGTCCTTGAACGCCGTCCAGTCCGCCTTCCGATGAAGCCACCTCGGGACGAACGAATCCTCGACCGGAACCGTCTCTCCAACGCTGATGAGGATGAGCGAGTGATCGCTGCCCATGGGGTCGTCGAGGACAGTCCAGGTGCACTTTCCCGCCAGGGATGGGGAGACCATTGCAAGATCCAGTGGACTGGTCGCTCCGGTGGAGTGGCTGGTGAATGTCGGGGTGCCAGTGTTCAGTAGGACATAGGCGCTGGCTTCCATATCGTCTTCTAACTGACACCCACGTGCATCAGTCGAGGCTGACCCGAAGAGCGGAGAATGGGCGTTGAAATCTCCCAGAACGATGGCTGACTTGTCCTTGAAGAATCGTGTGTAGGTCCCCGGATGTAGTTGGTTGAATTCCGGTGACACTGGTCGATGGTAGATGTTGACGATCTTCATCTTGTTCTTGTTCTGTAGTCCGTCGATCGAGATGGTGATCGATTCCGGGACGTCGGTCGTGTTGATCACGGAGTAGGCGATGCCCGTCTTGACGAAGGTTGCAACTCCTCCTCCTTGCTCTCCAGTGGTGCGATCATGCCGTACACAGGAGTACCCGGGTAACTCAAACCTGATACTCGGCTTTAACCAGGTTTCCTGTATGCAGATGATCGCAGGTGGTCTCGGCATGTCCGCGATGCGGTGCTTCAGCTCTCCGACGCGGGGCTGGAGGCGGTCAGCGTTCCACTGGAGAAGATTAAACTCCATGATGGTGGTTGTCGGTTGTAGTGGCTGACGTGGTGCTGCTCTCTGCACCGGAAGCTTTCGTGACAGCCGCAATGGCTGTCGTGACGGCCGTCGAGGCCGTGTCTCGGTTGATCTTGAAAGCGGCAGCGATCGTACTCACAAGGAGCTCGATCAGCAGGGCTGGCGAGAACTTGCCGCCGTCTTCCATCGTCTCAACGAACACGGTGAAGGCCCGACTCAGAGCCTCCAGAGCGTCTTCCCCTTGTGCCCTACCGCCGGCGGTCGGTGCAGCCTCCACCTGCTGTCCATGGGGGACAGCGGGGGCGGCCACGGTCGGTGGTCTCACCTGCGACCTTTGGCGGCGAGGGACACGAGGTTGTCGTCGCTCTTTCGGCTCGACCTGGTCGGCTGCCGGATGGCTCGGTGCAGCAGCTGCCGTCGTCGCCGTCGTTGATGTTGCGGTTGCTGTCGCTGATGGCTCGGTTGATGACGTTGATGCAGCGGTTGCTACTGCTGCTGCTGCAGACGTCTTCTGTCGCTCCTGGTTTTTCGCCGTGCGGAGCGCATCGCTGTACGAGCGACCCTCCTTTACGCTGATGGTGATCGCCGTCCTCGCCAGGGTGTACTTGGGACAGCTGGCTGTCATCGCTGGGTGCGGCCCACTGCAGGCGGCGCACTTCGGCTGCTGCTTCTTCGTGCAGTCTGTGTGCTTGTGTGGTCCAGCACAGATGCTGCAGCGTTGGCTCTGCCTACAAAACTTGGCCACGTGGTTAAGGCCAAAACAGACAAAACAGCGTGTAGGCGGTGGTACGTATACATGCAGCTTAAATGTCATGAATCCTACATGCACTTTTGTAGGGACAATTGTGCCAGGTGTGAAATTGAGTAGCACTGCCATTGTCGGCATTTTCACACTATCCCTGATCTTAAAAATTCTCTGCGCCTTGATCAGAGGCAGGCATGGATCTTCTTTAAGGGCCTCTGTTATGTCAGAGTCAGAGAGAGTCGGAGGGACTCCCTTCATCACCCTCTGTACATACCTGCCCCGCTGGCGCACGATCTCACGCGGCTCCGACACCTTGATGGTATACGTACCAATCTTGGTACAGGCGAGCAAACGCCCCCTGTTGGCCTCCTTCGCTTGGCCTCCAAGGTGCACACGTACGGTCGTGGCCGTTGGGGTAGGGAGGTCTGCTGTCAGCGGGCCGAACTGTTTGTTCAGCTCCGCTCGAACAGCTACCGCATTGACCTTACACAGCGGTAGGCCTACAAACTCGATGAACAATCGATCGTCAACAGATCGAGAGATCGTCGCTCGTGCGACCGGCACCTCTGTCATTTCTGTTGACACAGATGACTCATTTACCAAAGCCACAGGTGCATTGAGCGCGCACCGCGGGGCTTGTTTACCTTGGTCATGTACCTTGGCCTTACTTGACCCAGGCAGATTCGTCCGTTTTAATGGCGACCGCTGTGCGCTGCTCTTCCTCAAGGAATCGAGAGTCACAGCGGTCTTCAGCTTTTTGACTTTAGCTGATTTGACGGGCGAATATTCTCCGCCGTCGTCGTTAGCATCATCTGCCGATCTCATACCAGCGGCATCAGTCCAGTATTTTATGCCCTCAACGGGCGAATCTGCCATCGGCTTCGTCCGTTTTTTAGACGGAGTCACCAGCCATGGGTCATCTTCAACCCCAGGTAGCTGCAATTGATGTGCTGCACCCGAGGTAGAGGGACCTTCACTGGCACTCATGCCAGCGGAGGCGGTCGGACGATTTAAATTACAGTTAGACAATATAAAATTACGCAGTAAATGAGATGAAATGGAATGGAAATATATACACAATCTAATGAGAGAGACTACGATATGAAAAACGAATAACGATTTAAATTAACAATTTAAGCAAGAGAGATATATATGATCACTATGTAGCTCACCGCGTGAGTGATCTCTTTGTCTCAGAATCGCGCGCCTTCTCGACCGTCATGCGCTGTTGATTTTCGCTGCGACCGTTCTCCTCGAGCGCTAAACTCAAACTCCCGTCCAAGCACGAAAAAATGTTCAGGGCTTAACGACACTGTTTCATATCGAAGATGATTAGTGTCGGAGGCAGAGAACAACCTCACACTCCACGTTTATATTGCGACCGAGCCACCCGCTGTAAAGATCCCCGCCCGGGAATTGAACCCGGGCCGCCGGCGCGGCGAGCGGGCTACAACCCACTCGACCACGCAGCAGGAAAGTAGTTTTAACGACCGTGTATGACCAAAGGGCCTTTACAGTCGGAGGCAGAGAACAACCTCTCACTCCACGTTTATATTGCGACCGAGTCACCCGCAGTAAAGATCCGAGAAATTAATCTCTGTCCGGGAATCGAACCCGGGTCGCCGGCGCGGCGAGCGGGCTACAACCCACTCGACCACGCAGCACGGACAGAACCTCTCTTATATAGGCTCAAGGCTAGGCCAAGCGATGCATGCTAGCCAGTAGGTGGACGTATGCTGAGCGCACAATGGAAAATTCCCCACATGCACGTATGCTGAGCGTATGCTGGGCGAGCAGACACACGCAAGCAAACAGCAGTAGCAAGCAAGCAGCAGCAGCAGCAGCAGCATCAGGCAGCAGCGGCAAGCAAACAGCCCGTAGCAATATTTCAACAATAATATAATATAATATAATATAATATAATATAATATAATATAATATAATATAATATAATTATAATGTCTTTTGAGTTTTATTCCTGTGAATGTTTTCTGTTGCATAGCGTTCATGTGCAGCGCCGTGCGTATGCAGATGCTTCATTGAAGAACAAAATGATATAAAACAGAGCAAAATAACAGTCAATAAAAAAACGCCTTGATTTAGGCCTACAGTAAGTAAGAAGGCCTATACGTATGATCGTCTACCACAGCTGCGATCGCAGAGTTGCAATGGGAAAGTCTTCTATACTCTATAGGCTTTGAAACAGTCAATTAATGTGGTATCGAAATGGTTTATTTTTAAATTCATTTTCAAATGTAAAAATATACTTGTAGGCCTTTGGTGTATCCTCGGATTTTAAATGCAACCAAAAGCCTCGATCCTGTTTCAGTGAGATGCTGGAATAAGCTAGATTCTTTAATTACCACCGCTGCTCGTTTGAATGAGCAGCTAGGTCCCCTAGCCCGACATTTCAACATCTTTGATCTGTAGGCCTAGGCCCTATAGATCTGTATCTTCGTATAATTTCGCTGTCACTTGTTAGTGCAACAAAGGACCTTATTATAGGCTCTTTGGTGCAACTATACGAAGGCCAGAATATTTTGTGAGTTAAGAAATCATAGGGCTACAAAAATGTTTAAACTTCAGTGAACCGTAGAGTTGACGATCCAAGAGTCTCCCAATATTAGCATCCGAAGCTGTGCTGCCTCTATTTCGGAAAGGGGTCACTAAATACTCAAATTTGGAGTATTTTTACTATATTTCTTAGCACAGACATCATGCCACATAGGCTAATATTGCGTAAAAACTAAAAAGTGTACTGTAGATGTTACAACATAACATTTATTTAGCAATTGCAGTGCGTTTGCAGGCGGTTCAATAAAGTACATACTTACTTACTTACTTACATTGTTACGATCGTTTCTCCAGAATTCAATCAGTCACCAGATGCGTTCCATGCACAACCTCAAGTATAGAATCTAATACATAGTTCGCGCTTTAACAGCCAAGGCGTGACAATGGTGGCTGTTAGACCATGCTTCAGGATTTAAAGGATTTAAACGTCGCTAGACCATAATATACACCAGCATTTGCAAAATCGCATTAAAAATTAAATATAGTAAGTGTCTGTTGTCATACGTTAGCTATGATTTCTTCAATAACAGAATGCTTAATCGAGCTATCCTTAAGGAGGCCATGTCCAGTGTCTCATGCACAGCATTGACGCATATGTGTCATCTTTCATAAACAGATTCACAATAGTACTGCGCAATCGTGCGCCATTGAGCGAGGGAGCTCTTTACCCTAAATTATTTTGGCAGTTGTTGATATCATTGTCGAATATGCGAAGACTGTCTAATGCCGATTGACGTGTAAATTTTAAAACGAAACAGCAGATAGTGTTCGATTTAATGCAGACATTACGGACTGGGATGCGAAGCACAGCAGCTGCTGTACGTGAATTGCCCTACGCTGCTGACAGGCGGTCTGGAAATGTACCGTTTGAGGGTTAAACCGTAGTTTAGGTTGCTAAATTATTTGGCCAAATGTGAGGTTGCTAAATTATTTGCATGTGTATAAATGATATGCAAGTTATTTCTGGATCGCCAGGTTCAATCCAGCTTCCATTTCAACTCTAAATATGCCTTTATCCAGCTTTCATTTCAGCTATAAAATGCCTTTATCCAGGTTCTACTTCTCAAGCGTTTTTCGTCAATCCAGCTTCATTTTCAGCAGAATGACTACACTAACCCTAAAACTAACCCTAACCGACCCTCACGACGCCTAACCTGAGCCCTAACCAACCCTCATGCGTAAAATCCCGCTTTTATTTCGTCAGGAAATATTTGTCATCGAATTTAAAAATTGGTTGTCGGATAAAAAAGTACCGTTTTTTCGTCAATCCAGCGTCCATATAATTATGTACTATCATTTTTCTGCTCGCGTTTTTGGTTTATATAGCTACTTCCGGTTGCGAATGTTCAGTAATTGGAATAGCGCGTTTCATGGTGCGTTATATTCATGATTGGGGTGTTTCTTAATTTAGCAACCTAAACTACGGGATATCGAAAATGAAAATAATTTAGCAACCTAAACTATGTTTAACCCCGTTTGAGTATATTTTAACACACGAAAACATCGATACTGTTAAGAAAAGTCGCTCTTTTGATGTGCTCTATTCATCCAGCTTTTTGGTTTAGGATTTATGCTGAGAAGTAAATAGCAAGCTTTGGGGTGCGTTGGTTTTTGGTCCCACGTCCAGGATTTTAAGATTCGTCCATTGCCATCTCAGGGTCCTTTACTCCTGAATCACATGGTCTGCAAAAAATTGACAAGGGAAGTTTTAACCTTGAATTAGCATATATGAAGAGACAGTTTATGTAGTAGGTTTTGCTGTTTGTCCGATAAAGAAACATTTAGAGGTCTTAATGAAGCCGGTAGGTTAGACAGGTACACTTTGGGAGATTCCTGGAAGGCCTTGTTTTATGTTTAGATGCATACATGTAACATGTCTACAGGTATCCGGTCTTCACCTTGGTCTGGTTTTTAGCTCTACTATTAAAATGCAATGGATGCATCACTGGTGCGACGAGCAGAACATCATGTATGTAGCAGGATGGATTCATGCTACCATCACAAATTTCCACTCAATCTATTTGCTAGATAGCGATAGTAAAGTGTGTATCAGGATTTGATGAGTGCTTTGCATGGCTGCGGCGTACAGTAAAATTCGACTCTGTAGTAACTTGCGATCATCTGTATTGTAACCATGCCCTGTTTGTTGGTTTGTTATAAGAATAATAAGAATACTATTATTATTATTGCTAAATTATTATTAATATTTGAAATGTAAACGTACAGTATTGATGCAGCTGATCAGTTTTACTTTTTTAAAAACCTTAAGTGATTTGACTTGAGACCAAAGTACTTGCACTTGTGACCTTGGTGTGTGTAATTGGGACCAAGGTACTTGTCCTTGCAACCAAAGTGCTTAAATAATTATTTGTACTTGCAATTAAGACACATGTGCCTGTACTTTAGACCAGGGTCTTACAATCGAGACCAAAGTACTTGTATTTGATATATAATTATCACCTGGTCACCTGGTGCCGTCAGCTACTGGAGCTCTGGCGAAAGCCCTGGTGCATCTTCTCCAGTTGATCCTCTCCCTAGTCGCCTCTCTTAGTTCCTCCAGTCTCATGCCAGACTTTTCCTGTACTTCATCCAACCATTTCTTCCTTGGTCTTCCGCATCTTCTCCGTCCCTCACCGCATGCCGTCATCAGCTCCTTTTCCAAACCGTTAGATCTCATCACATGGCCGAAGTAGCTCAATTTCCTCCAAGTTGCTGTTTGCTGCAGTGTCTCCTCCCTCTCTATTCCGAGCTCCGCGCGCACCGATTCGTTAGTTCTCTTCTCCGTCCATGAAATCCTTAGCATCTTTCTCCAAATCCACATCTCACACGCGTTGATTTTCTTTTCCATATCCCGTGTCTTTGTCCATGTCTCGCATCCATATAGGACGACTGGGAAGATCAGTGCTCTTACCAGTCTTTTCTTTGTTTCCCTGCTCACGTATTTGTCCTTCCAAATCTTTTCCAGACCGTTCATTGCATTATATGAGTACTTAAACTTAAGATTAAAGTACTTCTACTTTAGACCTAAATACTTGTACTTGAATCATCTCTGGAGTTCAGAGTCCATTGGATTGGATCAAGGATGCACAGAGAGCACTGAAGAAGTTCATATAAATGGAATGTGTCTGTATATATTTGTGCATTTGTAGACAATTTACAATAAACTGAAAAATTTCTGATCTGGATTCAACTTCATCATGGACGACGAGATTCAACTTGCGTGTTACATCAACGATCTGCCGGACGAGATTTTGGAATGTATTTTCACGCTGACATCTCCGTATCGCGACTTCAAGTCTATGATGTTGGTTTGCCGAAGATGGCACGCCGTCGTTACAGGTGGACCGCCTACCTGTGCTTTGTTTATTCGTTTGTTCATGAAGATTGACTTATTTGGGGATTGGTTGTATGTTTACTGCTGGCCTCTCAACCTGGGATTGTCTTTGTAATTTAATGCAATTTGAAATTTATTTTGCACCACTCGCAGCAGTGACCATTCAGCAACACTTCCAAGTGCGAGTACGCGGAGAGAAAAAATAGATTTTGAGGACAACAAAGGCTGTGGGAGCAGACTGTCTTATAGAAAGAATGGAAATATATGTAGAGGGGGAGAGAAGGGTATTCCAGAGAGAGGCCCAATGGTGGCAAGTGATCTAGTTTGTACCAAAGTGGTCCTTGATCGTGGGAAAAGAGATGCAGACATTGACTGTTTTGACCTGCAGAAGAAGAGCATTGACATTACTTTGGTGTGAGCATCGACCATTGCCTGAAGCATGCCTCTCTCTTGGCCTATATAAGCATGAGGTTCTTAACTGGCTTCCTGTTTCTGAGCGCATCTTATACCGAGTTGATGCGCTTGTTTAGCTGTGCCTTCTTGATTGCGCTCCATCATACTTGTCTAATCTTTGTCAGCCTGTCTTTGACTTCACAGCCTTTCGATATGTTTGGCAATTGTGGCAAGCTTGCACTTCTATCAGACAGCCCGAACCTTTTCAGTTGTGGGTCCCGCCATCCGGAATGGCCTCCCATTGACTTTGCGATTGATGCCAGGGTTAAATGTACGTGCTTTTTATAACTTGCTCAAAACATATTTTCAAGTTGTGGCGGGGCTGGGAATGCCTATGAGTAGGTCTCTTGAAGAGGCACTATATAAATTCTCGAAATGAATGAATGAATTATTATAATATAAACGGAGCCGTTTGTGAGGCGCCCTTGTAGCGGTATTATCGCGTTATGGCGCCATATAAATTGTCATTATTATTATTATTATTATTTAAACGGAGACCTGGATTGATTTCTGTTTATCAGGCGTCATCGGTCGCCACTTCCAGCAGTTCCAGAAGGCCGTGTCGACTGGCAATCTCATCTGGAGCTGGCATCAACCTGTCGTCGGGGGTCCATCCATCACGGAGCGCTATTCCCACAGCGCCTGCTACTACGACCGTGCCCTCTACGTCTTTGGCGGCTGCACCTCCACGGCCACGACCTTCAACGACCTCTGGAAGTTCGATCTGGTTGAGGAGCGCTGGTGTAGACCACTGGCTACAGGTATGCAATGCACTGCAAGGGCCTCAGCGGTTTATGCAGTGTTAACATGTTTATGCGAAGTTGTCATCTGGACGCTTGCCTGTGATGCAGCTTGTAGTCCAGACTGTGTGAAATGTGGTAATGCACTACAGTACTGATATTGCATGACAAGTTGACCAGTCGCAGTGTGTTAAGTCGATAGCTTTGAGGGATATGACACCACTTGTGATATGACACCACTTATTATATGACACCCCTTGTGATATGACACCACTTGTGATATGACACCACTTGTGATATGACACCACTTGTGATATGACACCACTTGTGATATGACACCACTTGTGATATGACACCACTTTGGGGGTGGGGGTATGTCCAAGATGTGAGAGTAGTGGACATAGAGAGACTGCTGAAGTTATTAGCGGGAGTTTGTAGTATGCGAACGAATTATAAGAAATTTCTAGTGCACCAGTGCATTTCTGACGTGCCAAGGCATTGCAGAGAGTTTCTGTTGTTGCATGATTTAAGACAATGACTTTTGTCTTCCAGGTTCCTATCCGTCTCCCAAAGCTTGGGCAACGATGGTCGCCTACAATGACTCGCTGATTCTGTTCGGTGGATGGAGTTATCCAACGCCGATTACGTTTCATCAGGTAACATGTTGTACATCAGAATCAAATCATTTTTAATCTGATTAGATTAATTTTATGCAGACTCTTGTTTAGATGTTGCAAGAACATCTAATTTTTTTCAGTCTGTAAAACAGACGATGTTTCTGTGCAGTTGTTGTTGACATGAAGATCTTGTTGAGCAGTTTGACATTGAGGTGATGTCCTTCACTGGCTCCCTGATTTTCAACGCATCTACTACCATGTTATTGCACTTGTTTAGTGGTGCCACTGGCTCCCTGTTTTTCAACGCATCTACTACCATGTTATTGCACTTGTTTAGTGGTGCCTTCTCGGCTGCATCCCATCATGTTAGTCGGATCTTTCTTGACCTGTCTCTGACCTCACAGCTCGTCAATCTCTTCGGCGAGGGGGGAGCCATAGGTTCTGCAACTTGCACTTCTATCAGACAGTACCGAGCCTTTCGATTGTCGGTCCCGCCATCAGGAATGGCCTCCCATTAGTCTTGCTACGGATGCCTAGATTTCTCCTGCTTTTTATTAGTCGCCCAAATTTTACTTTTTAGCTGTTACTGGGCTGGGGCACCTCTGAGTACGTCTCTTGAAGAGACGCCATGTAAATATAAATGAGTAGTGGAACATGATGGGCGCCCTGTTGACTGCTGATGGTTAAATTCAACTTCTGTGATAACTTGTAATCATCCGTCATGCTATGAATTGTAATCATTCTGCATTGTGTCGGTTTTAAATAAAACAAAGGTTATGACTAAATATTATTATTATTGCATTGTTTTGTAATAGGCGTCGCGATTCTTCAACCAGCTGCATCTCTATCATCCCGGAATGAATCACTGGACTCAAGTTACGTCGCAGAACTGTCCCGAAGGAAAGGCCGGACATGGTGCGAGCATCATCGCCGATTCAATGGTTGTTTTCGGAGGCTCACACGGATTTGAGAACAGGTTCGTATCAGCCACGTAACTTATCTAATCATATTTTTGGGACAAGGAAGCTCTGCATGTCATAAGGCCAGCCCACGTGGGCCATTTCTGTGTTCTGCAGCCGCCTTAGTGAGCGCGTATATCCAAATGCAGCCATATCCAGCCATTTGAGCTATATGCTTGACTTTCTCCACTAGCTCGCCTGCAAGTGGAAAATCAAGTATAGGATTGCTGTTCTAGTCTGGTACTGCCTACCTTTGCCAGCTCTGTAACCCTACTCTTAGTTCTCACCATTTCCACTCCCTTTGTTCGACTGAACAAAGTCTACTTTCAGTCCCGTTTGCTTGTGCCTGCACTATGCAGAACCGTGCCTTCCCGGTGGAAGGACTCTCAATCTGGAATGGGTTCCCCTTGATGCTTGAATGCTCCCTTTCTGAAACTTCTCAGGCATTTCTTTCTCATCTTAAGACAGTTTTATGTGGCTGTTCTGGTGGTGCGATTGCCTCTGAGTGATCCAATTGAAGAGTCGCTATAAAAATTCATTTGATGCACGTACATTTTTACCTCCTCATGTCATACACGCCTGTTTGCAAAATGCCCAAATTCGGTGACTCTCCCTCCCTGCGTACTCGATTATATGGACAACCCCATAGTCACAGATGATTTAGGAATATCTGGCTGATGGTTGTGATGTTGAATAAATGTTTCAGTTGCAACGACATTCTCGTCTTGGATCTGAAGGAGATGACTTGGAGGAAGCAGCCAACGAGTGAAAATAAACCTCGTCCAAGATACAGCCACTCACAGGTCAGCAGCTTGCTTCATGGTGTAGTTTCGTAAAATCTAGATTAAGGTGTGCCCACAATGCATCGGTTTAAGACATGCGTATTGCATAATAGTGGGGTGCGGTGGTGTAGTGGTATCGTCGTTGCCTTGGAGCCGAAAGGTTCGAGGTTCGAATCCACCTTGCCACATAAGGACTTTGGGCAAGTCTCTCACTCACAATTGCTCATTGCTTCGGCCTGAAACTCCGATGCAGTGTCCGCTCTGCATTCGGGAGCGCCTCTGAGTAGAGAGAGCTTGAAGGGGCGCTATAACAAGTGCACTTACAAATACAAACAATACATTATTTCTCAGTTGTATTGCCATCCATCTGGAATGACCTCATTTCCAAGCTGTGTTTATTTCATCTGACCAATCAAACTTTGCTTCATAAATCTGTCAAGTCCATTTTTCGTTTGAAATGGCGGGACTGCTAGCGTTGTACCTTAGCATAAAAGAATGCCAGTTATCAAAATTCATTCATTCTTCATTCATTCTTTAATTGCATTTATATAGCGCCTCTTCAAGGGTGCTACTCGGAGGCGCCCCCAATCTCAGCGTGGTCAAATAACACTCTTAAGATGAGAGAGGAAAGCCTGAGAACTTGAGAAGGATTTTCAGAAGGAGAGTGGAGTTGTCAGAGGAATACCATTTCAGGTTGGGGGGTCCTACCACCGATTGATGTAGCATACCAAGGGCGGATCCAGGGGGGGCCAATCCGGCCATGGCCCCCCCCCCCCTCATTTAGAAATGCCCATGTATCGTGGCCCCCCCCCATTTGGTTTCAGTGGCTGCTGAAATGGTATAATTTTCCGAAAAAACTGGCCGGATGACTAAAAAAAAAGGTCATCAACTTTTTTGGTGGATGCGATTTTGTTCCCGAGAACCAAGGTCTCAAGAAATTTCTTGCCCCCCCTCCCGTCCAAAGTTTCTGTATCCGCCCTTGTAGCATACAAATAGGAAAAATTCTCCCCATTTGATCGTCAGCCTTGGGAGAACTCTGTCATGCGGCCTTCATCAAAAAGGAGCGCTCTGGCTGCTTCTGTTGGATTCAAATAATGGATCAGCATGTACTCAGGGTTGAGCCCTTTTTTGTACCGGTAAGCAGAAAGTGCTTTGTCTGCCCCTTAAAACAGATCTGATATTGGTTCATGAAATTGGCATGAAAAGGAAAGTAGTGTATCTGTGATACATCTAACAATTTTTGATTGTTATCAGTTCTTTGTTTAAATCTTTATTGTTTAGGTTGTCATTGACGAGCATCACATTCTTATCTTTGGCGGTTGTGGTGGAGCAAACATGGTAAGTGATCAGTAATATTCAGTCATCCCTGCTCTTTGTGTTCATATCGTTTTCAAATTTTATGCAATGTGACATGGGATTACCCAAACTTTGGTTTGCGGTTAGGTGTTAGTTTGTGAGAGTGCGGTTATCCACCGTGAATTGATATTGAAGAAATCAATTTTCTTGTTCTCTTTAAATATTAAAATGTATTCAGTGCAACGGGTGGAAAATGAAAACACAAAGTAAACAGTTTTAAACATGCAGTAGTATTGAGAGCATTCAGAGCATGCATTTAGTGAACAGTGACAACATTATGAAATGTGAAATTTAAGATATGTCGAATACGTAGGAATGGCCGGCCATTTACGCCTAAACCCGTGAGCACTGGGCTCTACCAGAATCCTTCTTCGCTAAACTTTAAACCTTTCTTTTTTGGTGTGCCAGAGTCGGGAGCGCCTATGGATAGTTTTCTTGAATGGGCACTACATCAGCAGTGGCATCACCACCGAGTGGTTTGGGGTGGTTTGATCCACCCACTCTGAAAAATATGATCCACACAATTTGGGCAAATTTGTTGAGTTTTCATTCGGGTGGATGGGTGGTGAGTTGGTGACCTAGACTCCTAGTCATTGCAATTTTTTCATAACAACCCCACTTTCTAAGGGCTGGCTGCGCCCCTTTATATAAGTTTCCAAATGAATGAATGAGCGAATAAGCTGATCTATTGTTAATCTGCAGATGTGGTGGCATAAGGAGTATTGTTGTTGACTGTTGCATTTATGGGAGTGTTGTTATTGTCGTTGTCTGTTGTAGCAATTCTCCGATGCGTGGCTGTTGACTCTGAACATCTGTGGAGGACCAGGAGCTGTATGGACCTGGCAGGAGCTGTCGATAGCCAACCCTGACCTGGCCGCTCCTCAGCTCTGGTGCCATCCAGCCTGCAAGGTCAGTTGCTGCTACTGTAGACAAGAGTCCATCGGTCAGGTTCTATGTGTGTGAGAGTGTCTGTCAGTGGAGACGTATCCCAGTTGTTTCAGCAACATTTAGCATTAGATGAGATTATCTTTTTCTTGGCAAATTATGACAGTGGTTAGGAACGTGTATGCACCTTTAATGAGATGTCGAGGCTACATAGAAGCTTTTTCTTATATTTATATTATTTATATAATTGGTTAATTTTTTACAAGGGTTGGCTTTCAGTATAGGAGGAGCAAGTAGTTGCCCTGGAAGGTAAGTTAAAAGATGGGAAATTACTGGAACAGTGATGAAACTAATTAATATAATGAACGTGAAATTAAAGGCAATGAATCAAAGATTGAAAATTAATTTAACAAATCAAATTGAATCAAAGATTGAAAATTAATTTAACATTAATGAAAATTACTATATCAACAAATCAAGAGTTAAAAGGAATTCACTTTTTTAACACAGGTGGGAGACAAGCTGGTCATCCTCAGCAAGAATCCGAAAGTCTTCAAGTGGGACGTCTCGCAGGCTCTGGCGAATCCGCAAGTTCGGCCGGCGTCAAGGCACAGCACGCCTCCACACCAGCTGCGTATTCCCGCTAAGAACAAACCGGGCCAGACTGGCAGTCAGGCCGACTCGAAAAGATCCGACTCACAGTGTGGATCGACTTCAACGAAACACGAGTCTGATGAGCGCGGTGAGTGGAGTTCGAGCGAAAGGATGGACGGCTCATGTGAAACATCTGCCTCTGAAGCGTCGTCCGTGTGTACTGAAACCACTGCTAGTCTTTCCTCAACATCATCCTCGGTTCCCAGCTCCGTATCGTCACCATCCGCAAGTAACCTACCCCTTCCTAGTGCTTCATCCGCCCCAACAGCATCTTCTAGCGCCACTGCTGCTGCCTCCACCTCGCCGCCGCCACCCTCCACCAGTCTCCCCCCCTCCGTTCGCAGCGGCATGCCCTGCGTCCGGCCGAACGCGATGAAGAATCGCCAGCACCAGCTCGAAACCCTTAAGAAGTACGAACAGAAGTTTCGAGCTGCCGCTCACCAGAGCTACCCGCCGGTGCCGCACCCGCCCGGTCCGTGTGCCGACCTTTCCGTGCGAAGGTCATCACTGAACCCGATCTGTGTACACACGGTCGACCTCAGCCGCGTCTTGAGCGACTGCGCCATCTCATGGCTGCCGATCAAGAAGCCGGACTGCATAAGTAGTCCGGAAGAGACGATCTTTTACTCGCTGGTTGAGGGACGCGGGGAGCTGATCATGTTCGGGGGAATCCGCGGTGATCTGCACACGATGCAGCGTGGACTGCAGTTGAAGACACAAGCGGTCAGCAACACGATTCACTATCTGTCGTTCATGCAGCACATCGACTAACCAGTGCAGGATGAGAGAAGTCGTGGGATTTAACCCTTTACCGATCGAAGGTATAGGGTATCTCGTACCATTTAATACTCTGGTCGTTAATGGGTTAAGAAACCGTGAAGAAGTTTTGATTTTTCTGATGTGTGTGGTTTTTTGTGCTTTGTTGTCTTGGACTCTTTGGTTTGTTGTTGTTGTTGTGGCTTCATTCGTGTTGCTTGTGTTGATGGGTTTTCCCAGCACTTGCTATTTTAGTCGATGGTGGTGTTCGAGATGAAGTGTTTTGATCGAAAACAACAGAAATTTTTCACACTCCAATTTGTCCTATTACAGATAGGTTCAGCGATATCCTGAATGTAGGATATTTTGAATGTATGAAAGTCGGTCAACGACTAGTTTTAGGTTTCAAATTTTTTCTGTACAGAGTACATATAATTTGATGGTTCTTGCTAGCTACTTTTTGATAATAAATGTAGCCTACTTTTAGGATTAATTAACCGATTAATTGTTGGAATTAATTGACTTAATGGAATAAACAAAAATTAATTGTCTTCATTACAATAAATAGTTTGATTGACTTTTTTGTACAAAGAAAGTAGTAACTAAGTGACTAAAATTTGGACAGTTTGTATCATTTTCTGTAATGCAGGTCAAATTAATAAAATTTAATCGATCAATTGCGATATGATTTTAGAGATTAAATCGATATAAACAGATGTATAGAGATAAGACTCTCATATTGATTATATATAATTATATATATAAGTAGGGGTTAAATCCCAGTTCTGAATCGGTTAAGTATTATTACTAACTAGTAATTAATTAGTAATTAGTTAAGTATTATTAATAATTAGTTAAGGTAATTAGTTAAGGTAATTAAGTCACACTAATTACCCTATTATAGTAATTAGGTCATATTAATTATAATAATTGCATCAATTAGTAATTAGTATATTAATTAGTATATATTAATTAGGTAATTATATTAGTAATAGTAATTAGTTAACCCTAACTAGCAGCGGTACAGGGCCCCGCGCGCCATCGGTATTGCGTCATCGATAATGCATCATCGGTAGCGGCGCTGGGAAATGCTAATGCCTAACCATATATTATTATACTAATAAAGTATTACTGGTCTGGAAAAGGTCTTCAGGAAAACTGCCCGGTCTAGGAAATAAGGTAATAGCAAACCCATAATTATTGTTTTCATTTACGGCCTTTGATCATAATGAATAACATTTCTTTGAACTTTTATTATGGCTGCGTCTCCCTTACAGGCAAACCAACATTCCTGTCTGTCTGTCTGTCTGTCTGTCTTACTTGTATTGTATACGGCGCACGTCAAAATAATTACACACGATAGGATGTCGCACGGATCAAAGAAGAGGCCGACAGACGAGTCAGTCAAACACATAACAACAAACATCTGTCAAACATAACGATCTTCCGTCCCGCGCCGGGCACTGGTCGAGTGGCCTATTGAACTCATCAATCGCTTAATGCAAAGACGACTGTTTGAACACACAACCTTTGATCGCACACATCTGTGTATGCGTCACTTGAACAACAACACACAAAGCTTTTATCACAGACAGCATTCCTCTACGAATATTCGCATTTGCATCGAAAACTTCTCTCTTTCATATCAAAGACCACGCAACAATTTCTGAATTAATTTCATTGCAAGGTATAATAGGAGCATGCCGTTTCTTTCATTATCTTATTCTTTCGCTCATCTCTTATTCCAATCATTAACTTTGAAAATGAACCCATAGGTCTGCTACTTCTTTCTTTCTTTAGTGTCCAAATGTGTGCTGACATTGAAGAACTGAATTGTATTCGAAAATTCTAAATGTATTTCATAAGTAGAGTAGATATGGTCGTTACAAATCATTCAGGTGTTTACCATTTTTCTACACTGTTTTACCCATCTAACCTCGCCCACCAGCCAACCAACCCAACCCTCCACACAGGCAAATTTGCATTATATGTATAAGAATCTACTAAACAGGAAGCTGCGAACCCTAGCAACGGGCCAGTCGGTAAGCGAGAAACCCTAAGTATGACATCTCTCTCCCCCCACAGCCTTCAGCCTCGCCCTCCATTCCACCCTTCCCATCCAAAATTATACATTTTACGCCTAAGCACTAACCAACCAAGAAGCGAGAAACCTAGAAACCGACCAATAAGAAGTCGAGAACCCCTAGGGGCGGCCTCTCTCCCACTCTATAACATTCCACCTCACCTCCAACTCACCATTTCAAGCCTCTGCGCACAAATTTATCTTATACGACTAAGAACTGACCAATCAGAAAGCGGCAAATCATAGCGACGAGCGAATGAGAAGGCGAGAATTTCTGTGCATATCTTACAAATATATCAATTATTCACCATTTTATTCAAAAATACTCATAAATCAGGCATTTATACATTTAAATTAACCAAAAGTGTAACATATATTCATTATTTCCTACAAAATTATTCAAAAATATAGTAGCCACCAACAATTTTTCTCATCTTTTCGTATTCATGTAAGTCCAAACACAGTATGAACTTCCAACAGGGCATTACAAACATAGTCACAGACATCCTTTCTTGTGCAGCTAAGACCAAATAATACAAACTCACTCACACTTCCATTCCCAATATGGCGTCTTTTACAACATTCATGTACAGTCAAACACGAAAACCGAAGAATCACTCAACCCGCCATTCCCAATATGGCATCCTTTACACATTTCTCATACAGACAAACCCAAAAACCGAAGAATCACTCAGCCTTCAATTCTCAATATGGCGACCTTTCCTCATTTCTTATACATACAAGCCCAAAAACCGAAGAATCACTCAACCTTCCATTCCCAATATGGCGTCCTTTCTAACTTTCACACACGCTCAAACTCAAAAACCGAAGAATCACTCAACCTTCCATTCCCAATATGGCGACCTTTCCCCATTTCTTGTACGACCAAGTCCAAAAACCGAAGAATCACTCAGCCTTCCATTCCCAACATGGCGTCCTTTCTAACTTTCACACACGCTCAAACTCAAAAACCGAAGAATCACTCAACCTTACAGTCCCAATATGGCGACCTTTCCCCATTTCTTATACGACCAAGTCCAAAAACCAAAGAATCACTCAACCTTCCATTCCCAATATGGTGACCATTCCAACTTTAACGTATGCTCACATTCAAAAACCGAAAAATCACTCGACCTTACATTCCCAATATCGGCACTTTACCAATTTTCCAGCATAATCAAACGCAAAAACCCAAGAAGAACTCAACCTTCCTTTCCTCATATGGAAACTTCCCCAACTTTCACACTTAGGCAAACGCAAAAACCGAAGAAGTACTCAACGTTCCTTTCCCAATATTGTAACCTTTAGCAATCATCTGCTCCCAAGGTGGCGCCAGCACAACCTTTCCTGTACAGACATGCTAAAATAAGGAACATACAGACAATTTTTCACACACGCTAAGTCCAAATAACACAAATACACACAACTTTCCAGTCGCAAGGTGGAACATCGGCATACTTTCACACACACACACACACACACACACACACACACACACACACACACACACACAATCTCAAAGCCCATGGAAACTTTCGATCTTCTATCCCCAAGGAATTTCTTACGCATATAGGAACAGACAAGAAACTCATATATCTTTCCAACTCCAAAGATGGCGCACAAGCTGGCTTTCTTGTGCATGTAAGAGTACACACCACAGAACTGTCACACATTTCTTTCAACAGGTGGCGCTTTTTCTTAAACCTTGACATAATACATATCAAATATACAAAATTCACAAGCATTTATTCAAAAACACATACATTTTCAATATGCGTGCGAACGAGTGGAAGTGGCATAGGACGAGAGCAGAACGCGTAAAGCACATAGAGACATGAGCGCTACAATTTCTAACATACATGCATATACTTTGGGCGAATTTTCTAACTTAGGGTATCAACTTTACATGCAACGGTGAAGAATGTAAGTTGTGTAAGGCAAACACAGCAGGTGTATGGTGACAAGGTGGTACGAATTCATCATTAGCAAGGTAAAATTATAAATATGTTAGATGTGCGAGCGAGCAGAACTTGAACTTTTCAATGTAAGACACGAACTTTTGCCATTGCACGAAGCCAAACTTATAATTTACGAAGTATAAACACAGAAAATGTATGTAGAATGTGTTAAGTTGGAGAAATATGGAGTGGGCGAAGCGCATATTCTTAGATTTGTGGAAACAATGTCGTACATTATTTGCAACATGGTAACAATTTTCGTAAATTACGAACTTAGAGAGCGAAGAAATACAACTTAGCATTACAAACAGCAAATTGCAAGACTTTTAAGGGTTGAGAGTGTTCAGTTGGTGAAGTAAAGGGGTGGGGAGAGCGTTCCACTCTTAAGTTTGTGGAAAACAAGACTCTTCATTATTTGTGCCATGTCAGCAATTTTGATAAATTACGAACTTAGAGAGCGGAGAAACACAACTTAGGGTTACAAGCAGCAAATTACAAGTCATTTTTAGAGTTGAGAGCATTAAGTTGGTGAAGTAAAGTGGTGAGGAGGGTGTGCCATTCTTAAGGTTTGGGCAAACAAAGGTGTTCAATATATGTAACATGTCATCAATTTTGACAAAATACGAAAATATTGTACGAAGAAACACGAATTAGGGTTACAAGTGGCAACTTGCAAGACGTTTAGGGGTAGCAGGCGTGCACAACTTAGCAGAAATCTACATTCGCCAACTCTGAAAACGCTAAGTCCGAAATTTTCACCGGTCAAAATCACCCGGCAACTCCTTCGAGCGGTGCGGTGGTGGTGGCGGCGGGCGCCCCATCCCACACGGACGACCTCGGACCCTGCGGCGAGGCTGACGACGTGGCACGCTTTCCCAATTAGATCAGGCTTTGACTCGTAGAAGCTAAAGTCGAATACGCCCCGACACAGCACTTTCAAAAATTTCCTTCACCCACAATACGCATGAGCCTTTAACTTCATACGAGCCAAAGCAGGATCGATTGGGATCGCGTGCCTCGTCGTCTCCTCGCCACAGGGTCCGTGGCCGTCCGTGAGGGAAGGGGCGCCCGCCGCCACCACCACCGCACCGCTCGAAGGAGTTGCCGGGTGATTTTGACCGGTGAAAATTTCGGACTTAGCGTTTTCAGAGTTGGCGAATGTAGATTTCTGCTAAGTTGTGCACGCCTGCTACCCCTAAACGTCTTGCAAGTTGCCACTTGTAACCCTAATTCGTGTTTCTTCGTACAATATTTTCGTATTTTGTCAAAATTGATGACATGTTACATATATTGAACACCTTTGTTTGCCCAAACCTTAAGAATGGCACACCCTCCTCACCACTTTACTTCACCAACTTAATGCTCTCAACTCTAAAAATGACTTGTAATTTGCTGCTTGTAACCCTAAGTTGTGTTTCTCCGCTCTCTAAGTTCGTAATTTATCAAAATTGCTGACATGGCACAAATAATGAAGAGTCTTGTTTTCCACAAACTTAAGAGTGGAACGCTCTCCCCACCCCTTTACTTCACCAACTGAACACTCTCAACCCTTAAAAGTCTTGCAATTTGCTGTTTGTAATGCTAAGTTGTATTTCTTCGCTCTCTAAGTTCGTAATTTACGAAAATTGTTACCATGTTGCAAATAATGTACGACATTGTTTCCACAAATCTAAGAATATGCGCTTCGCCCACTCCATATTTCTCCAACTTAACACATTCTACATACATTTTCTGTGTTTATACTTCGTAAATTATAAGTTTGGCTTCGTGCAATGGCAAAAGTTCGTGTCTTACATTGAAAAGTTCAAGTTCTGCTCGCTCGCACATCTAACATATTTATAATTTTACCTTGCTAATGATGAATTCGTACCACCTTGTCACCATACACCTGCTGTGTTTGCCTTACACAACTTACATTCTTCACCGTTGCATGTAAAGTTGATACCCTAAGTTAGAAAATTCGCCCAAAGTATATGCATGTATGTTAGAAATTGTAGCGCTCATGTCTCTATGTGCTTTACGCGTTCTGCTCTCGTCCTATGCCACTTCCACTCGTTCGCACGCATATTGAAAATGTATGTGTTGTTGAATAAATGCTTGTGAATTTTGTATATTTGATATGTATTATGTCAAGGTTTAAGAAAAAGCGCCACCTGTTGAAAGAAATGTGTGACAGTTCTGTGGTTTGTACTCTTACATGCACAAGAAAGCCAGCTTGTGCGCCATCTTTGGAGTTGGAAAGATATATGAGTTTCTTGTCTGTTCCTATATGCGTAAGAAATTCCTTGGGGATAGAAGATCGAAAGTTTCCATGGGCTTTGAGATTGTGTGTGTGTGTGTGTGTGTGTGTGTGTGTGTGTGTGTGTGTGTGTGTGTGTGTGTGTGTGTGAAAGTATGCCGATGTTCCACCTTGCGACTGGAAAGTTGTGTGTATTTGTGTTATTTGGACTTAGCGTGTGTGAAAAATTGTCTGTATGTTCCTTATTTTAGCATGTCTGTACAGGAAAGGTTGTGCTGGCGCCACCTTGGGAGCAGATGATTGCTAAAGGTTACAATATTGGGAAAGGAACGTTGAGTACTTCTTCGGTTTTTGCGTTTGCCTAAGTGTGAAAGTTGGGGAAGTTTCCATATGAGGAAAGGAAGGTTGAGTTCTTCTTGGGTTTTTGCGTTTGATTATGCTGGAAAATTGGTAAAGTGCCGATATTGGGAATGTAAGGTCGAGTGATTTTTCGGTTTTTGAATGTGAGCATACGTTAAAGTTGGAATGGTCACCATATTGGGAATGGAAGGTTGAGTGATTCTTTGGTTTTTGGACTTGGTCGTATAAGAAATGGGGAAAGGTCGCCATATTGGGACTGTAAGGTTGAGTGATTCTTCGGTTTTTGAGTTTGAGCGTGTGTGAAAGTTAGAAAGGACGCCATGTTGGGAATGGAAGGCTGAGTGATTCTTCGGTTTTTGGACTTGGTCGTACAAGAAATGGGGAAAGGTCGCCATATTGGGAATGGAAGGTTGAGTGATTCTTCGGTTTTTGAGTTTGAGCGTGTGTGAAAGTTAGAAAGGACGCCATATTGGGAATGGAAGGTTGAGTGATTCTTCGGTTTTTGGGCTTGTATGTATAAGAAATGAGGAAAGGTCGCCATATTGAGAATTGAAGGCTGAGTGATTCTTCGGTTTTTGGGTTTGTCTGTATGAGAAATGTGTAAAGGATGCCATATTGGGAATGGCGGGTTGAGTGATTCTTCGGTTTTCGTGTTTGACTGTACATGAATGTTGTAAAAGACGCCATATTGGGAATGGAAGTGTGAGTGAGTTTGTATTATTTGGTCTTAGCTGCACAAGAAAGGATGTCTGTGACTATGTTTGTAATGCCCTGTTGGAAGTTCATACTGTGTTTGGACTTACATGAATACGAAAAGATGAGAAAAATTGTTGGTGGCTACTATATTTTTGAATAATTTTGTAGGAAATAATGAATATATGTTACACTTTTGGTTAATTTAAATGTATAAATGCCTGATTTATGAGTATTTTTGAATAAAATGGTGAATAATTGATATATTTGTAAGATATGCACAGAAATTCTCGCCTTCTCATTCGCTCGTCGCTATGATTTGCCGCTTTCTGATTGGTCAGTTCTTAGTCGTATAAGATAAATTTGTGCGCAGAGGCTTGAAATGGTGAGTTGGAGGTGAGGTGGAATGTTATAGAGTGGGAGAGAGGCCGCCCCTAGGGGTTCTCGACTTCTTATTGGTCGGTTTCTAGGTTTCTCGCTTCTTGGTTGGTTAGTGCTTAGGCGTAAAATGTATAATTTTGGATGGGAAGGGTGGAATGGAGGGCGAGGCTGAAGGCTGTGGGGGGAGAGAGATGTCATACTTAGGGTTTCTCGCTTACCGACTGGCCCGTTGCTAGGGTTCGCAGCTTCCTGTTTAGTAGATTCTTATACATATAATGCAAATTTGCCTGTGTGGAGGGTTGGGTTGGTTGGCTGGTGGGCGAGGTTAGATGGGTAAAACAGTGTAGAAAAATGGTAAACACCTGAATGATTTGTAACGACCATATCTACTCTACTTATGAAATACATTTAGAATTTTCGAATACAATTCAGTTCTTCAATGTCAGCACACATTTGGACACTAAAGAAAGAAAGAAGTAGCAGACCTATGGGTTCATTTTCAAAGTTAATGATTGGAATAAGAGATGAGCGAAAGAATAAGATAATGAAAGAAACGGCATGCTCCTATTATACCTTGCAATGAAATTAATTCAGAAATTGTTGCGTGGTCTTTGATATGAAAGAGAGAAGTTTTCGATGCAAATGCGAATATTCGTAGAGGAATGCTGTCTGTGATAAAAGCTTTGTGTGTTGTTGTTCAAGTGACGCATACACAGATGTGTGCGATCAAAGGTTGTGTGTTCAAACAGTCGTCTTTGCATTAAGCGATTGATGAGTTCAATAGGCCACTCGACCAGTGCCCGGCGCGGGACGGAAGATCGTTATGTTTGACAGATGTTTGTTGTTATGTGTTTGACTGACTCGTCTGTCGGCCTCTTCTTTGATCCGTGCGACATCCTATCGTGTGTAATTATTTTGACGTGCGCCGTATACAATACAAGTAAGACAGACAGACAGACAGACAGACAGGAATGTTGGTTTGCCTGTAAGGGAGACGCAGCCATAATAAAAGTTCAAAGAAATGTTATTCATTATGATCAAAGGCCGTAAATGAAAACAATAATTATGGGTTTGCTATTACCTTATTTCCTAGACCGGGCAGTTTTCCTGAAGACCTTTTCCAGACCAGTAATACTTTATTAGTATAATAATATATGGTTAGGCATTAGCATTTCCCAGCGCCGCTACCGATGATGCATTATCGATGACGCAATACCGATGGCGCGCGGGGCCCTGTACCGCTGCTAGTTAGGGTTAACTAATTACTATTACTAATATAATTACCTAATTAATATATACTAATTAATATACTAATTACTAATTGATGCAATTATTATAATTAATATGACCTAATTACTATAATAGGGTAATTAATTACCTTAACTAATTACCTTAACTAATTATTAATAATACTTAACTAATTACTAATTAATTACTAGTTAGTAATAATACTTAACCGATTCAGAACTGGGATTTAACCCCTACTTATATATAAAATATATTTGGTTGTTTTTTTATTTCAGAGTATGAATTCATGTGTGGTTGAATCTGCTGATTTTCAGTCTGCAGACATTTTTTTCTGATTGTTTACATGTGACCAAGTTGATGGGATATACCGGTAATGTGTAATGCAGCGACGAGATTCGGCGATTTGACCTTAAGGGTTAAAAAGGTATATAATATGTACTCATAAGAGTTTCAGGTGTCATAGAACAATCTTCCAAATTTTTTGCCGGATCCATCCATCGGTCTCTTTCTGAAGTGTGTTAATGACCTTGTAAAGTTTCATTTTTGTTTGGCCATGTTGGGCACTAGGGGCCCAATGCATGCAACAATATCTATCTCTAATTTTAAGGTTTGAAATGCTTGTTTTCTTTGTCAGCCCTGCAAGCATTAAGCCATCTTCTCAGTCATCCATGAGAAGATGGCCATGTTTGGGAAGCATGGAGAGTTTGAGAGCCAATGTTTTTGGCAAGTGCTGTAACACAAGTGTTCACATTAACACTTGTGAAATATTGTATAAATAGCAAAGTATGTACTTACATACACCATTGGCTCCTAGAAGCAGTGCTGTAAGAGGTCACAGTGTTGTCTGATACAGGCTTTCTTGACATTATGGTTAATTTGATTTGAGCGGTGAACAGCGGATTGGTGATAAGTATAGTTGTATGTCGTATAATTTGGATTTATATCAATGGAAGATTCTTGTTATTTTGTCTTTGTTGTATATAGCGTCCCTTGGTCCTTCTCTTTGGAATATGCTGTCTCCATCTACTAGATCTCATATTCTAGCTGGTAATCCTTCCTTGGTAATCCTTCCTCCTGCTCCTTCTTTGCTTTTCTCAAAACCTTTTTCCTCTCTCTTGTGGCCTTGCACAGCAGAGCACCTCTGAACGGCGCTTTATAAGTGTTTTAATGCAACAGAAAGCGACCATAGAAAGTTGGAATAATATATAGGTGTGTTCCTTTTCTAGATGCGTTTGTTGTTTAAGAAAAGAAACAGAAATTTGATTACTACATTGAATTTCTGCAAGGAGCAATTGTTGTTTAGTTGACAAGTGGGAAGACTTTTTAGTTGCATTTGATTAAAGTTTGGTGTTAATGCTGTGCTAAAAATTGACTCTAAACTGATTGAAATTTCTGGATTGGTTAGATCAAGGTGTTAAAGATTGAAAAGTACGTCATAATGCAGATGTGGCTTTTTGCAGAGGACATTTCGTATAGAACTGCTTTTACGAAGTTAAGAGAAACTGATAAAAACGTATAATCTGTTAAAAACAAATTCGCTACCGTAGGTGGAGTTTCTAAGTGTTTGTACAGATGGATTTAACAATTTAAGTGTCATAATAAATGCTTATGAATGTCGATTTATGTTAAAAGTAGTTCACGTAACACTACACTTGTAAAAGTTGACAGGCCACGATTAAATGTGTAACTGTTGGATAAGCCGTCTGCTCGATGATAGTAAGTACTAAGTAAGTATGGAGAGAACTCGTTAGGATCTAGTGTGCATTAGGATCAAAGGTGCGGACTCTCTCCTATTTTTTCTTTTGAATTACTGTTATATCAATTTCTTCTGAAGATTGACTCTGCTCAGAAACTTGATCTTGCTGGACTAATCACTCGGAGTTTGTTTCAAATCCTTGGAGATTTTGTGTCACTAGGCCCCCTCCCCCAGCAGACCCAACCATAGAGTTTGTACCACAACATAAGCTGTCGATGTGACAACCAGTACTTGTAAGCTGAGGCTAAGATAATGGAGTTGCTAGCATTCTATACTGATGCTGTCTTGCTTGGTTTGCTTAAAGAACTGTTCTATGTTTCCTAACTTGCCTTGCCTTCAACCTTCCTCAACGCGAGGGTTGGTCGCATTTTGGATAATTCTTCTCCATTCTCTCCTGTCTTCGTTTGCTCTCAACAATTTCTCTGTTGATAATCCCATCCATTCACACATGTTGTCCCACCACCTCTTCCTAGGTCTTCCTCTTGATCTTGCTCCTAGAACCGTTCCTTGCATAATTTCCTTCTCTAAGCAATCTCCACGTTTCCTCATGATGTGCCCGAAGTGTGACAGTCATTATTGATAATAATCAAGACCATTTTATTTCTGAAACAAGATTTTTTTGCAAAATTACCAACTACATCCTTCATCTCTTCACCAAGACTGTTGATACATAGTTTTATACATGTGTGTCACAGTTTACTCGCTTCTTAAGATTAAGCCACCTCTATATCCTTAAACATCTCATTTTCGATTTCTATGTTACTTGTGACCTCCACTTAACTTCACACTCGATACCCAGGCCTGCCGTCCCCCTCGCTTCTCTGCACATTTCATGTCCCCTATGCGCATACTTCTACCAGACAGCGACGTACTTACTCTGCTGCTGCCCTGTAGTCTGGAATGTGCTACGTCCATACCTGCGCCTGCAGCTGTCAAGGGTTCCCTCTGACATGTTCTGTCGCAATCTTAAAACTGTCCTCTTTAGCAGAGGTTGGGTCGGGAGCGCTTCTGAGTAGTAACCTTGGGTCTTGAGTGCTTCTGATTAATAACCTTGATGGAGTGCTATACACCATGAGTCAAAAAAACTAAGCCAAATTGTTTTTCATATATCTTTAATGCCTGACAACATATCACGCTAAAAAAATTTCCAAATATTTATAGAATTGGACCAAGAATATGATTCCAAAATTTCATGAGGTAAAGTTGAACGGATAAAAAGATATGAATATTTAAACTTCACATGCCGAAATTTCAGTTTACAAGCAATTTTTCTGTCAGATTCATTCAAAAGTAAGCCAAACTGTTTTTCATATTTCTCTAATGCCTGATAATTAATCATACTAAAATTTTCCAGATATTTAGAGAATTGAACCAAGAATAGGAATACAAAATATCATGTAAAATTTTGAACGGATAGGAAGATATGAATATTTCAACTTCATCTCCAGAAATTTCAGTTTTCATCAAGTCTGTTATGGTGTTCGTTGCGGTTTCGACGCTTGATAGTTCCCAATTTTGGTCTTCAGTGATCCTGGAGTAAAATTAACGGAGTATATTATCGCAACGTTCTGCTGTCACAACATCTTCCACCTGTTATCAGAAATTTATAGCCCCATGGCAGAAGGCTGTTTTCTTTTTCAACAGAGCAGCGCCAGCCCACAGAGCCAAGGAAACCATCAAAATGCTGGCAAGAGAGACGCCAGACTTAGTGTCTCCCACACTATGGCCTCCGAACAGCCCAGATTTGAATCCTGTTGACTATAAAGTGTGGAACGCGATGCAAGACCGAGTCTACCAGACAACAATCCATGATATAAACGATCTGAAGCAACGCTTGTTGGAAGTGTGGGATGGCCTGGACCAGAGGATAATCGACAATGCAGGCTGTTGCCTAATAGCGCCAGCACCCCAGGTTTGCGTGCAAGCAGGGGAAGGACATTTTGAGCATGTTATTTAATTAAATAAACCATATACTCAGGCGCGGATTTAGAGGGGGCGGAGCCGGCGTACGCCCCCCCCTAAACCTCAGCAAATGTTCTCAAACTAAACTGACCTAAAACTAATATAATTGCAATTTGGGAATAGGATCTTTGAAGTAGCTGACCCGGCAGAATGGAACTCTCTTACCGGAGCTCTCTTACCTACTTACCTGAGTTGCTAGCAGACGTTGCCCACGTGACCAATGACTTTTGTCGTTACGTCATTCACAAAGTTCATGTACAGACAAAATTTACGTTAAAAGAAATTGGTCAATTAAAAAATATGGCGAGTGGTCCGCCGTCAAAACAAGCAGTTTTATCATTCGCGAATAAGCCGACTGCCGTTGGTAAGACAAAAGCCTATCTTAGGCCTAAGTCTCAAAAGATGGCATAATTATGATTATCATAATTTTGAAATTCGTCGTGCTGATTATAGCCGCCGAAAGCGTTCAGCTGCCGATATTATGGACACAAGCAAATCAAGGATATAGAACTGCAATTTCAGCAGGTCGAGTCATGGGAGCTCTTCTGCAGAAATTAAATGTATTAAAGATTACTCATAATAATTATTATAATCATTCTCTTAACGCTCAGTGGCGTGCGGTCCATGGATGAGGCGCATCCCTTGCTTGTTGAATCTATTTTTACACAAATACTAGTGTATTTAATTTCTATCATTACTATGTTAATTATCGTATGATAAATTGGCATCGACTATATTATTTTTACATACATACATACATACATACATACATACATACATACATACATACATACATACATACATGTACATTGTACATACATACATACATACATACATACATACATACATACATACAATCATACATACATATATACATACATACATACATACATGCAATCATACATACATACATACATACATACATACATACATACATACATACATACAGATATACATACATGCATACTATAATAATTAGGCCTCTACCCCTTCACCACTGGTCCAAACAAATGCATGTACGTGTGTGGGCTTATTATATGCCTATGTATGTATGTATGTATGTACTTATGTTTGCTTGTATGTATGTAGGCCTATGTATGTATGTATGTATTTATGTATGTATGTATGTATAAATGTATGTATGCATGTATGTATGTATGTATGTATAAATGTATGTATGCATGTATGTATGCATGTAAGTATGTAGTATTTATGCCCCCCCCTAACCAGAAATCCTGGATCCTGTTTGGGTCATATTGTTATTTCAATTCTCTACATATCTGGAAAATTTTAGAAAGATTAATTATCAGGCACTAGAGATATAATGAAGCATTTTATTCAATCTGACAGAAAATTGCTTGTAAACTGAAATTTCGGCATATGAAGTTTAAACATTCATATATTTTTATTTGTTCAACTTTGTCTCCTGAAATTTCGGAATCATATTCTTGGTCCAATTCTCTAAATATTTAGTAAATGTTAGCGTGATATGTTATCGGGCATTTAAGATATATGAAAAACAATTTGGCTTAGTTTTTTTGACTCACGGTGTATAAACCCTTGTAATGAATGAACTCCAATTTTAAACCAGAATACTTGCGTGTGCTGGATGTAGGCCTCGTACTAAATGTGCTTTGTAAATGTTGACTTTTTACTCTGCCTGCGTACACTGGTCTATAAAATTCAATGTATTGTAGCGGACCAGGGGTTGGGCAAAAACACCAGGACCCGAGTACCAACCCCAGTCGTCAAGGTACCTTCTAGACGGGCAGACAAGAAGAGTCACCCAGGAAAAACTGATGACAAGCAAATCTCTACATGAACTTAATCCATACACTTTGTAGTAAGTGCTGGTGAAGATACACAGAGATCGGACGACAATTGATATACAGGGTGGACCAAAAAAGACGCCACATAGGTTTTTGCCAATATAGACCGCGGGCTTGGATCTTAAAATGACACTGTTAGAAACAAATCATGTAAAAATTTGCTAACAGGCATTTCTATACTAATTTGACCCTGCTGAAAACGAAAATCGCGGTTAGCAAGCTGGAATTTTGGGGGTTGCATGGGAAAACAAGATGGCGGACAAATTGGCGATCAGCTGCTTCACATGGCTATAAGTTAAGTATTGTATGTGATAGGAACACGATTTTAGACTCTAAATTAAGATTATAAGTTTCAAGAAATGCAATGGAACCAAAAACACACAAGCAGCACTGCAAATAAAATCAAAATGGCGGACAAAATGGCGGCCAGAAGCTTAAGCGGCTATAAGTGAAGTTATGTATGCAATGGAAACATGATTTCATAGCCAAAATCAACATTTTAGAGGTCAAGAAAAGCAATGGAACCAAGGTCACATATGAGGCACTGCAGGAAAACAAAAATGGCGGACAAAATGGCGGCCAGAATCTTAAAATGGCTATAAGTGAAGTCATATCTGCAATGGAAACATGATCTCAGGTTCTAAATCAACATTTCCGAGGTCAAGGAATACGAGGGAACCAATGGCACATATTGTGTAGCACGGCAAGAAAAACAAAATGGCGGCCAGAAGCTATAAGTGAAGTCATAATTATATCTAATGGAAGCTCAGTTTGGTCCGCCAACTGAAAAGTGTATCGACGCTGGACACCGGCCCGGGGTGGGAAAAAAGAGTTCCTGCAGATACAATGGGGCTAATCCCTCAAAGCACCGCCTAACAAACACACAGTCCCTGTAGCCGCAATCTGCTGCCATTAACAGAAAAACATTACGTAAAGTATGCACACGTATGTATGAAATTGGAATGCAAAGATATTACTTAACTAAGAAAAAAAATCATCAAAACAAATGTAGTAAACACTACAGAAAACATTCAGAGAATATAATATGAGACCTGACCAAATTTTGCGATATGCCCATAAGTCGCGACGCAGTTCATGTGACCCATTCCAGACAAATTATTGATGGACAAGCAATGGTACAAGCAATAGGAAACCTTCAAAAGAGAAGACAATTTTGGCGACCTGGCAGATACAGTGGTCACCAGGTCCTGTGTAATTGTACCTCTGTCCCCCTGGAAACTTAAGGTCTCTTTAGGCCCCTGTCTTTTTGTGTGCCATAGCTAGAGTCCTCTGTCTTAGCGCCGCTCCTATTAATTTTCTACATGGCAGATGAGATGAGATCAAACGGTTTGGAAAAAGAATTGATGATGGCATGCAGAGAGGGAAGAAAAAGACGAGGAAGACCAAGGAAGAAATGGTTGGATGAAATACACGAGAAGTCTGGTATGACCTTAGAGGCGGCAAGAGAGAGGAAACACTGGAGAGGATACATCGTGACTATCGCCAGAGCTCCAAGAGCTGGCAGGAGCTGACGGCACCAGGTGACCCGATGATATGGCAGATAGGCCTATTATACTACTCTTATTTCCAAGCACTCTTTCTCACTGGTCACTTCTCATTTTCTCTGTACATATTACCAACTTTACTCGCTTCTCGATCCTTTTTCCAAATGGGTTCTGCTCCGAAAGATCTCAGAGGCCTCATTCACTCTCCTCATTCCACAGCTTCCCTCCGACCTCTTCGCTCTTCGAATTGCAATCCGTTTGTCCCGTAATCAAAAAACACTTATGGCCCAAACTAGATCATTTTCCACCATTGCCCTTTCCCTCTGTAATGCCCTCTCTTCCTCTTTGCTTGTTCTTCCGATAACTATTTCTATCTCTCCTCAAACTCCATTTCTTCTTTCGGAGCACTCACACTGGAAGTGCTACTGAATTACTTTAGGCCTACATTGTGTGAGTCGAACCGGATCACTCTTCGAAGTAGTCGATTTTCAATGTCATGTACAAGAGCTTCGGTGCTCTTAATATCTGGCGTCATAAACACGTAACGTCCCATCTTACGATGAAAGATCTCTAGTTTTGATCGGTCTTCAGCAGTAATCAGGCCCCACCAGGCAGGAGCAGCGTAGAGGAGGCGTGCTGTTGTTGTAGCTCTGGCAACGTTGTGTAGGGCAGTTGCCAGTAGGTGGCAGTCCATGCGCTCTTAGGACGCTCAAGGCGTAGATGGAGGAAGAGCAAGAACTCAGGACACGACTGACATGCGACGAAGCCCGTAAGTCACTACTGATGGTTACATCGTGAACAACCAGTATTTTCTCCAATTAATCATATGCATGTCCTAACACTTAAGTATTAGGGGGGACAAATGCATGGACGGTCCGGCCCTCACTATAAACATCGACGAGGACCATCCCCTCTGCCCCCGACTAAATCTCCGCCCATGCATGCACAACTCAGTTGGCTGAATTGTCTGAAGACAGACTGCGCGTACAGCCATTAATATGCCTAATGATCCTAACCACGTCACCTGGTATTTACTACCTCCTTTTTAGGAACGGATATAACCATTGAGTTTGACTACATAATTTTTTACTAGGCCTGCTATAGCCTACATAGGCTATATTTACTAGGCTAGATATCGTCAGAACTGATCGTCATTTAGCGCATTCTATTTAAGCACAATCTAGGCTAATAGTCTAACATTTTATCTTTGCGTTGTGACAGTCTCCGCAAATTCCCTTTACAATATTGACTGTTTAAGTTGCGTCTGTGTCAGCTTAGCACCTCTAATGACGATTTGATTGATTAATTACAAATAACACACACAACGACACTGTAGGCTAGCTAGGCCTACTCGTCCGTGAAAACGTGCAAATCATTCAATTGAAACACCATAACCTAAAAAATTAGCGAAGAAGGCCTAGTATTAATTTTCGGATAATAATTAATAACTATGACATAGTTAAATTGTTTTAGAACTCTTTAGACACTCAAAAAGAATAATAATTATAGTAAGATCGGCGTTTGTTTACAACCGAGAGACAGCATGTTTGCTACTGAATATTCATAAAGCGGCGTTTAATTCATGACGAAATTATGACGTTGACTATTGAATATTCAAAGTTCGGCGATTTACTAACGGTGAAATGGTACGCTTTCTACTGAATATTCATAAAGCGGTGATTGATTGATGCACCACTGCCAAAAACAAAGTTCTGTACAAATTTGCTTCTTAAAAAGATGCAAATTGATCCTGAACTGTGTATCTCTTTTTGCAATATCTACGAACAAATATGTACACGAAAAAGTAAAATGTAGCTTGTCATCAGTTTTTCGGAGGTCTTACTGTGAGAATATTTTTTAACGCTCGGACTATTCAGTCAGTCCGCGCAGTAAGGCCTTGGCGGTAGACCAAGGACTAGCCTACTAGGCTTAAACACTTTTATTGAAGAAACCACGATGATCATATAGAGTTCAGGAGATTTATGTAGCACCACAATCGCTATAGCACTTCAAGAACGAACTGTTTGTGTCAATTTCTACAGCGCTGGAATCAGAGTTCGTGCGTCGATGCAGCAGTTTATATAGCGCCAGCGTTTGTACGTCGATGCAGCAGTTTATGTAGCGCCGGCGGAATGGACGAAGCGTTCAGGAATCGAATCGGCGTCGTCGAGCACAGCAGGCAATAACGCCTGCGTGAATGGACGGAGTAGACACGAAGCGTTCAGGGATCGAACCGGCGTCGTCAGGCTCCAGCGACGTTGACCGTCGTCGAAGGCAGGACGGACCTCGTATCCGTCCCTGCAGCACCAACTGCAGACCGTCGTCGAAGGCAGGGAAGACCGTCGTCCCGGTCCCTGCAGCACCAGCCGTTGACCGTCGTCGAAGGCAGGACGGACCTCGTATCCGTCCCTGCAGCACCAACTGCAGACCGTCGTCGAAGGCAGGAAAGACCGTCGTCTCGGCCCCTGCAGCACCAGCCGTTGACCGTCGTCGTAGCAGCTTCGTCCGTCAGCTAGGTTACGGTAGTCAGAAACCGAACCTCAGTCACGTGGAGGAGCACCTGAAGAGGCCGAAGTTCGAGCTCGAGGCACAGATTCAGGATTTTACCTCTCTCCACAACAGTGTCACTCAACAAACGTTTTACCGCTCGTCAAGTCAGATCATCAGCCAGCTACTACGCGTTTTACGGCGTTCTTCACCAGGCCATTCGTCTGCCCCGAAGCACGGGCGAAACCTCTCTTATATAATCAACAGCGTAGGCTAAGATCCGCAGGCCAAGATCTGTAGGCCAAGATCCGTAGGCCAAGATCCGTAGGCCAAGATCCGTAGGCCAAGATCTGTAGGCCAAGATCTGTAGGCCAAGATCCGTAGGCCAAGATCTGTAGGCCAAGATCAACAGCCCAAGCTAGCGGACAGCAGCGCCAGCTGCAACAGCCGCAGCTGCGGCGCAGCAGCGACAGCTGCAACGCAAGCAATAACAGTAGCGGCAGCAGCATAGCAAGCAGCAGCGGCAGCGTAGTAATAAGCTGCTGCTGCTGCAGCAGCAGCAGCAGCAGCAGCAGCAGCTGCAACGCAGCAGCGTGCCAAAGAGAGAGAGAGAGAGAGAGAGAGACTGACTTTTTTTAGCTGATCATATTATCTTTCAAGAGTGAAGACTGATCATGTTGATTTAAACGTCATCCAATCAGTGTCCAAAATACTCGAAAATTGTCAACTTGACAGTCATCCTTAAACTGCAATCGAACTAGTAAATATTTGATGTCAGGTAATCGCACTCTCTTCTCTCTCTCTCTCTCTCTCTCTCTCTCTCTCTCTCTCTCTCTCTCTCTCTCTCTCTCTCTATATATATATATATATATATATATATTGTAGCGGACCAGGGGTTGGGCGAAAACACCAGGACCCGAGTACCAACCCCAGTCGTCAAGGTACCCTCAGTCAATCCGCGCAGTACGGCCTTGGCTGTAGACCAAGGACTAGCCTACTAGGCTTAAACACTTTTATTGAAGAAACCACGATGATCATATAGAGTTCAGGAGATTTATGTAGCACCACAATCGCTATAGCACTTCAAGAACGAACTGTTTGTGTCAATTTCTACAGCGCTGGAATCAGAGTTCGTGCGTCGATGCAGCAGTTTATATAGCGCCAGCGTTTGTTCGTCGATGCAGCAGTTTATGTAGCGCCAGAGTTCGTGCGTCGATGCGGCAGTTTATGTAGCGCCAGAGTTCATGAATGGACGGGGTGGATACGAAGCGTTCAGGAATCGAATCGGCGTCGTCGAGCACAGCAGGCAATAACGCCTGCGTGAATGGTCGGAGTAGAACCGGGCCGTCGTATCCGCCTCTGCAACAGTAGGATTCGAACCGTCGTCGTAGAGCAGAACGGA
This sequence comes from Lumbricus rubellus, assembly GCA_945859605.1. Classification (NCBI taxonomy): domain Eukaryota; kingdom Metazoa; phylum Annelida; class Clitellata; order Crassiclitellata; family Lumbricidae; genus Lumbricus; species Lumbricus rubellus. Next base: position 56,810,484 of record OX243812.1, read on the forward strand.
CCTTGTATCCGTCCCTGCAGCACCAGCCGTTGACCGTCGTCGAAGGCAGGACGGACCTCGTATCCGTCCCTGCAGCACCAACTGCAGACCGTCGTCGAAGGCAGGAAAGACCGTCGTCCCGGTCCCTGCAGCACCAACTGCAGACCGTCGTCGAAGGCAGGAAAGACCGTCGTCTCGGTCCCTGCAGCACCAACTGCAGACCGTCGTCGAAGGCAGGAAAGACCGTCGTCTCGGTCCCTGCAGCACCAGCCGTTGACCGTCGTCGAAGGCAGCTTCGTCCGTCAGCTAGGTTGCGGTAGTCGGAAACCGAACCCCAGTCACGTGGAGGAGCACCTGAAGAGGCCGATGTTCGAGCTCGAGGCACAGATTCAGGATTTTACCTCTCTCCACAACAGTGTCACTCAACAAACGTTTTACCGCTCATCAAGTCAGATCATCAGCCAGCTACTACGCGTTTTACCGCGTTCTTCGCTAGACCATTCGTCTGCGTCGAAGCACGGGAAGAACCTTTCTTATATAGGCTCAAGGCTAGGCCAAGCGATGCATGCTAGCCAGTAGGTGGACGTATGCTGAGCGCACAATGGAAAATTCCCCACATGCACGTATGCTGAGCGTATGCTGGGCGAGCAGACACACGCAAGCAAACAGCAGTAGCAAGCAAGCAACAGCAGCAGCAGCAGCAGCATAAGGCAGCAGCGGCAAGCAAACAGCCCGTAGCAATATTTCAACACTCCCCCCTAACGAAAAATCCGAGGCCCCTCGGAGCAACACCGGAGAAGGGGAGAGCAATGCCATTACTAAACGATACATGAAATGCTTAAACTTGGCCAACGACAAACGTACATTTACGTAGCGCATTTTGAGGTAAACGGCAGCGTAACAGAAAAATACCGTATTGCTCTCACAAATCCTGACAGCCAGGTCCCAGATCCACATGAACAAATAAGTCAGACAGTATTATCGTTTGGTCAATAGAAGTCGCGAATCGAACCAACCGACATTGACAATAATCACAATAATAAATCAGAGAAGCGACATAAACTCAGACTGCGTGATCAAAATTAAACAGAAAAATACCGTACTGGTTTCACAAACCCGGACAATTAAGTCCACGATTAACGACGAAATTGTGCCACATAGTGGTCCACAATCCACAATATTTCTTTTTCTCTTAGGGTACGAAGTGCCGTTCGTGCACAACCCCCGTACTCTCTTTTTGTTTGTTTTGGGTGCGATGTGCCGTTTGCGCACAACCCCCTTTTTTTCTTCTTCTTTTTATTGCTCTCTTTTTTTCTGTTTCGGGTACGAAATGCGAGGTGCGCATAACCCCCTTTTTTTCTTCTTTTTTTCTTTTTTTTGTTTGTTAGCAGCGATGTCCATGATTGCGAGTTATACAGAATCAAAGAAATGAAATAATAGCAGCCAAACATGGCTGAGACTAGTAAAGAAAAACAGAGGCCAGGCACGGCTTCTATAAGCAGAGCAAAACACACTAGCCACACAAGAATTTAAAGCGCAATTTTAACCTACAACCCTAAACCATCAATTTGCACAGAGCCACCTACGAGAGACTGTCCTCTAAACACATTAATTCCTGCTCTGGCACCAATATCAAAAACGATCAGAATGTGAACTTAGCGTGACCTATTTACTGATTTATCAAAGCGAAGCCTGCATGCAATTAATCGCAATTAATTGTGCGATTAATTAAACGATTAACACTCAGTAAGACAACAGAATCTCATGCAGCTAACCACGAATAACCACACGATTAATCAACCGATTTACACGAAGCATTAGGCCTATAACAGTCCATCTGGGGACAGATAAAAATAATAACAATACTGCATTTTTACAATAGAACTGCTCATAAAAATGGTGCTTTTCACAAAGAAAATGTTTCTTTTTTCCAATAAAAACGAAATGGTTCCTGTTTACCAAAAAGAGGATTCATAAAAAGAAAAGGGTTCTTTTCACAATTTAAAACAATGATACTTTCGCAATAAATTTTTTGCCTCGTTAAAGAATAAAAAGTATTCCCCCCCTCTTTTTGGCGATAAAAGAAAAGGCCTTTAGCCAAAAATGGGAATCTTTTAACATCATTCACTCGCAACATCCTGCGTCGTCGTGCGCGGGACCTGCACGCCGTCTACTGGAACCGGACTGGTCGACGAGTGGTACGGTGAGGTCGACCGGGACCAACCCCTGCTTCGTCGGAGTTTTCGTCGTGCAAACTTTCTTCGGTTCCAGACGCTCTGTTCCTTGATTGATCAACAGCCGGAAGGGCTGCGCCGTCGATGACTCCACCATGGCGATCTCTGGAAGTTGCTCGCTCCGCAGTCGGCTCGCTCCACTCCCCTTTCGTTCTCCCGTAGCAGTGGCGAAGTTTATCAACGTGTGATACAAAGGGCTTGGACTTCGGCGACTTCTCAAACCTTTCTAACCGATCAGCTACATAAGACAGATAGACGAGTCTCTCCCGAATCAGTCTATTGGAATCCCGTCGAAATCCTCCGGGGTCGAAGGACACAAATCCCCCATTCAGATTCAACACACGAGTAGACAGACCAGTCACATTGGCATGACAACAACTCATCCTTCCCCGGGCATATCCACAGTACAAGTCAATTGTGCAGAAACACAATACGCAAGAGAGAACCCAAAGACAGACAATCAATCCGGAAAAAGGATTAGAATCCTTCCGTGTCAGATGAGACCTAATCAATTTGTCATCTTCAATAGAAAACTGCAAAGACTTCTCTGTCTCCTCGGCGACCAACACATTTGCAGAACATTCGCCGACAGCAGGTTCAATAACACCAGTTGCCAACAATTGGTCCAGTTGTGCGTCAATAGCAGCCCGATACGGATGCGGTTGTCTACGCAAAGGTTGTCTCACCGGACGAGAGTCTCCAGTATCAATTCGATGCTGAGAAATCATAGTCCTCCCCAAGTCATGGTCAGTGGTCGAGAAAATACATTCGTATTCGACCAATAAGTCCTTCAGTCGTTCCTTCACATCGGCCGGAACATCCTCAGAGATTTCGTCCATTAGCTTTCCGACCAAAGAGTCGTCGTCAGCAGTACCCGTCTGTCTCTCGTTATCTTCCTCCACCTTTACGGGGTGTAAGTCTCCTAACAGTTGGTTAGTTGTCAACAGGGCAGGCTGTTCATTCAAGTTCACCACACGAATAAAAGCATTATCAGCATCGTCCCCCAACACAACCCTGGCAACATGCAACCCAGGCTTGATTTCTTTAGACTCAGTCATCCAGGCTTGTGCGGAGGTCGTCAAATCACGATACTGAGTTTTACACGGAATATCACACTGAGAACGAGGAAGGACAGTTGTTTCCTCGGCAACCATAACCCTGCGACACCAAAGCGATCCATTGCCCTTAACCAAAGGAATGCGGCGTCGACCAATAAAAAGTGCGCATTGTCCAAAACCCAAGCGACAACGATGCTGCCTCAACCAATCCATGCCAAGCATTGGTTCACCAATCTGATCAGAGACAAGAAAACTAGTGGCAATGAAGAACCCTTTAGAAATCTTAATCGGAGTATCAATCTGACCCAAGACTCTAATCTGCGTCCCATTAGCAGCCAAAAGAATGCGATTGCCAGGCTGGAGCGGCAAACCATCAACATCAGCAGAGGGAACCAGGCTTACCTCCGACCCAGTGTCCACTAGGCAAGTTCTTTGCTGTCCGTTGATCGTTCCACGGATGTAGATCGCGTTGTTTGTCACACCCGATGCTCGGTCCCTCGTTGTATGGTTCGTGACGGTTGTTCCGTTCGGTTCAGACGTCGGAGGGTCCGAGGTGCGTGTATCGTCACGGCGGTTGGGGAACTGCTGACGCTGGCGACACCGGCGAGCCACGTGGCCCACCTGTCCACAGCTGAAGCAGGTTATCCCGCGTCCGAGACCACCTGAAGCGTTTCCTCGGGGCGGAGACGGAGGAGTAGGAACGGTAGATGGAACCGTCCGTGGAGCAGTCGGTTCCGCGCCGAAACTCGTCCGATGCGAGCTTCTGAGTTCGTCCAGCTGTCGGCAGATCCTTCCTTCCATGTCTTGTTGCCACTTGCGTTGCGAAGCGAAGAAACTGTCCAATTGAGACTGGAGCTGCCCACCGGCGTCGACTTCCTGAGACCCTCGCACTCGGTTGGCAGGTCTCCGCCGATCCTCCAAGTCCGACGTCTGTTGGTACGCGGACAGGCGTAGAGCTGTTCGATACGCCTCGTCGATGGTTTTCGGCTCTCGTTCTCTCACCTTGAGAGACAGCTCCCGGTCGCGGATCGCTTCAAGGAAGGCGTCCTTCGCGAGAATTTCCGTCGTTTCGTTGGACGGGACCGGGTAGGCAAGGACGACGAGTCTCCGGATGTCGTGCAGCAAGTCGCCAAGAGTTTCATCAGCTCGCTGTCGGCGATAATAGAGTTGAGCTCGGAAAGTCTCAGCTTGACCCTCCGACCCGTAGCGTTGGCGTAGTCTCACGACGAGCTGTTCGTACGTCACTTCGGTGCTGGCTCCGAAATCCCACAGCAGCTGCGTTGCCGCCTTTTCCAAGGAACATCGGAGGAAGTCGACTTTATCGGCTGCAGTCCATCGGTTGTGTCTTGCGCAGACGTCGAATTGTGCCAGGAATGACTCGAGGGATCCGGTTCCATCGAATTTTCCGGGCTTCATAAGGCTCTTCTTTTCAGCGACCAAGCGACCGACGTTCTCCATGACCTTCGATTCCAGTCTGCTCTCATCCCTTTCCGCAATCAGCACGGTTTTGCGATCCTTCTTCGGCGTGTCGTCGAAGTCAATTTTCTCGAGGAATCGGCTGGACTCGACCTCGTAGTCGACCAAGAGGTCCCTTCCTCGTCCTGCAGCGGTTGTAGAAGTCGTTGGGAAGCCAGCGGCGTATCCGTCCATGTCTCCGATCAGAGGACTCCACATTGTCGCCGTCTGTCGATATTCTCACCAGTTCGTAGAAGTGCAGCGAATAACTTCCGCGGAATCAGCTTGAAGCGGTGCAGAGTTTTTTCAGTCACCCCACTTCACGGTGCCAGTTTGTAGCGGACCAGGGGTTGGGCGAAAACACCAGGACCCGAGTACCAACCCCAGTCGTCAAGGTACCCTCAGTCAATCCGCGCAGTACGGCCTTGGCTGTAGACCAAGGACTAGCCTACTAGGCTTAAACACTTTTATTGAAGAAACCACGATGATCATATAGAGTTCAGGAGATTTATGTAGCACCACAATCGCTATAGCACTTCAAGAACGAACTGTTTGTGTCAATTTCTACAGCGCTGGAATCAGAGTTCGTGCGTCGATGCAGCAGTTTATATAGCGCCAGCGTTTGTTCGTCGATGCAGCAGTTTATGTAGCGCCAGAGTTCGTGCGTCGATGCGGCAGTTTATGTAGCGCCAGAGTTCATGAATGGACGGGGTGGATACGAAGCGTTCAGGAATCGAATCGGCGTCGTCGAGCACAGCAGGCAATAACGCCTGCGTGAATGGTCGGAGTAGAACCGGGCCGTCGTATCCGCCTCTGCAACAGTAGGATTCGAACCGTCGTCGTAGAGCAGAACGGACCTTGTATCCGTCCCTGCAGCACCAGCCGTTGACCGTCGTCGAAGGCAGGACGGACCTCGTATCCGTCCCTGCAGCACCAACTGCAGACCGTCGTCGAAGGCAGGAAAGACCGTCGTCCCGGTCCCTGCAGCACCAACTGCAGACCGTCGTCGAAGGCAGGAAAGACCGTCGTCTCGGTCCCTGCAGCACCAACTGCAGACCGTCGTCGAAGGCAGGAAAGACCGTCGTCTCGGTCCCTGCAGCACCAGCCGTTGACCGTCGTCGAAGGCAGCTTCGTCCGTCAGCTAGGTTGCGGTAGTCGGAAACCGAACCCCAGTCACGTGGAGGAGCACCTGAAGAGGCCGATGTTCGAGCTCGAGGCACAGATTCAGGATTTTACCTCTCTCCACAACAGTGTCACTCAACAAACGTTTTACCGCTCATCAAGTCAGATCATCAGCCAGCTACTACGCGTTTTACCGCGTTCTTCGCTAGACCATTCGTCTGCGTCGAAGCACGGGAAGAACCTTTCTTATATAGGCTCAAGGCTAGGCCAAGCGATGCATGCTAGCCAGTAGGTGGACGTATGCTGAGCGCACAATGGAAAATTCCCCACATGCACGTATGCTGAGCGTATGCTGGGCGAGCAGACACACGCAAGCAAACAGCAGTAGCAAGCAAGCAACAGCAGCAGCAGCAGCAGCATAAGGCAGCAGCGGCAAGCAAACAGCCCGTAGCAATATTTCAACAATATAAATAAAAATGAAACTTTCCAATAGTGCGGTCACAATCACGCCGAAACTTACGCACCGATTGTTGTGAAAATTTACCAAAACCTTCCATTCCATTAGCACAAGGTCAGAACGTTTTTCTTTCCGAAAAAAACCCAATCGTTTCCACAAAAAGTGAACTTTGCATTCCGTTCGACAGCCATTTGCAAATTCAACAAAACAGCAGGGCTGCCAGATTTCAGACACAGCAGACGAAACATCAATGAGCTCGCGTACTGTGACGTCATAAGCGAGTCGCAAATAAATTTTCGAAAGCGGCGGGGACGTCTTTTCTGCCACAGCAAAGCGTGGCTGGGAACAGCTAGTATATATATATAATGAAATATATATAATGAAATATATATATTGCTTATAAGTATATAATGAATATATATATATATATATATATATATATATATATATAGAGAGAGAGAGAGAGAGAGAGAGAGAGAGAGAGAGAGACACTACAGCAGAGTAATATTATATATATATATATATATATATATATATATATATATAGTTCATACTGCACGCTCTGTACATGTCAAAATTAATGGGCACTCGACACACAGTGCATGTAAAAAAAGTCACCCGTCTCGACCCTGCATCATAATTATTAGTTAATAGGCCTATAATACATGTAAACACTTGATATCATCGAACAAGGAACTGATCTTATCTTCAGACCATCTTCTCTGTGGTGGTGCTGGTCATTATTTAAACAAGGCTACTTTTGAACAATTCTACAAACCTATGCTATAGGGCCTACCTAGGCCTACAAATTTGCAGTGGTAAGTGATGGGTTTTAAGGCAGTGGTTCCCAATCTTTTTGACTGAAGGGCCATTTTTCTAAGTTGGAAGACACGAGGGCCACTGTTTCTTAGTTGAAGGACGTTAGGGGGCCACAAGGCTAAAATTTAATTAACGGAAAGCATATAAAATTGTTATAATTGATTCAAAATGGAATGTTTGATGTTATTTACAGACGTCAAAATAAAATAATTTGTAATAGAAAATTTGGTGTTCTATCCTGTCCAAATTGTCAAATTTTTCATTATTTTTAAAAAGCTCTTTGAGAGATGAGGGCCACTTTTTCGAGGCATGGCGGGCCACTTTTGGCCCGCGGGTTGGGAACCGCTGTGTTAAGGCATATACAACTGCAGAAAGAATATACTATCCTGCGACCATTTTCATCTTCAATTATAGACGATACCTATAATTATTTGTCAAATCTGGGGCTTTTTGTTCATGGAACCAGATTGGCAGACAGTAACGTAGCGGGGCGGCATCTGCTATGTGCTTTTAGTAGGTCAGATATCAAGGTCATGGTCCATGGAAGCAAATCAGCAGGTCGACAAATTAACTGCAAAGAAGATGTAAAAAATTCAAACAATTTTTAGCAGGTCAGAAGTAAAGCAGGCAGGTTAAATCACCTACCGCTACCTACGGTGAGTAAGGCCTACGTCGCCACTGTAAGCTTAATGTAGGTTAATCGTCATCATGTCTGGATATCTTCAGGATTAAAAATCTGAAGTCGTGGGAACTTCTCATGCAGGCCTGGACAGTCTAAAACAAAGCCAGTTAGACTGGAATGTATAGTTAAGCTCGATTCAAAGTCAAAATCCAAAGGTTGGACAACGAGGATGCATTGCAACAATCCAACGCCTTGAACGCCAGTTTATGGCATCAAAGGCCGTTGAAGACGATGGGAAAATATGAACAGTTCTCACCACTCGTCTGGCACAATACAGTCTTTGAAAGATATGCTATCAATTAATCCATTGTTCATTGTCCATTGTTATGCAATATGTTTCACCTTGTTTTCAGAGGCGGAGACCTGAGCGGAGAATTGAAGGGGGGGGGGGAACGAACGAGTTGCTGAAGGAAAGACGCGAGATTTTTTGACGGACGAAAATTTTTGACGACCTTTTTCCAAGCAAAAATTTCTTTGCTTTCACCGCCAAAAAAGTTGATGACCTTTTTTAGTCATCCGGTAAAAAGTCAAGAAAATTTATATTTTCACCGCCCAAAAGTTGGTGACCTTTCTTTAGTCATCCGGCGGTCAACAAGTCAAGAAAAACTTATATAACTAAGGCCTATATATTTAATTTTCACCAAAAAGTCTAGGAAAATGTCTATTTTCACCGCCAAAAAATGTTCCCCCTTTTTTTAGTCTTGACGCTCAACGATTGGGAGGGACCAATGCATGGGCCGTCCCCCAACACTTTTATTTGGGGGACCGTCCCCCTAGGTCTCCGCCCATGCTTGTTTCTCATTTTGCGTTGTTGCAAGTGCAGTCAGTGGCGGATCCAGGGGGCAATCCGGCCATGGCCCCCCGGGGCCCATTGAAAACTGCCATGGGACGTGGCCCCCCCATTTGGTCTGAAACTAGCAATACGAATATGGGTGCAATGGATATTGCCCCCCCCCCTATTCGGAAAATTGTATGGGACGTGCCCCCCCCGTTCGGTTTCCAAGGTGAGGACTAAAAAAGAAAAGGTCATCACCTTTTTCGGCGGATGAAATGTAGGATTTTCCCGAAAATTTTGGCAGATGACTTAATTTTTGCGGAATTTTTTTCATTTTTCCCATCCCAGATCTGAGATTTTGGCCCCCCTCCCTTGAAACAGTTCTGGATCCGCCACTGAGTGCAGTAGGCCTAATATAGCCTACTTTTAAAACGAATCTCAATTTAAAACAAAAATAATTTAAGAAACCGAGATAATAGCTAGGCCTAAAGTTGTGTAATTCGTGTCTTTTAGGCTATTGCCTAGCCTCTTTGTGATTTCGCTTAACCGCAATTCATATGCACCCTTCCCTTATAGTTATGAGATTTCAAAATGCCGCCGTGGCTACCGCGGAAAATTCAAAAGTAGCCCAATAAGCGCGAGGTCGAAATTTTGAGTCGCGAGCGCTTTTAAAAGGAGCCCAATTCGCGCTTTTCGCGACGGCCTGGCAACCCTGGCTTTGTTTACAGAAGTGCTTTTGTTTTCAACCATTCTGGCAGTCAGCCAAACATCCAGGCAAACCAGACACGATCGTGCGCAAAACAAGCCTATAGATAGGCCTAATAATTATACAGTCTGCTATTCGGCGACTGTTACGTAAATATCCGCGTCCGAAATATCTTCAGCACGTAATGGGAATAATATTCGGACGCTGTATTTTGTCCCAGATTGTTCGTCAAAGGAACAGCATCACAAGTCAGAAAAGAAGCATGCACTGCTACGTAGTAGCATACATTAGATATGTAGCCTACAGGCCGATAAAAAAATAGAATCATTAAACATAGAACTTGACGTCAGGAATTATAGGCCTACAGATGGGCCTATTAGGCCTACATCTGCTTAGCAACAGGTTACATCACGACAGTGACGAACTTTAGTCATTATGCCTCCGCATAAGTGCATGTATGAAATTATGAATATAGATCTGGATGTGTAGACCAGTACTGTGTGAGTATTGTGGAAAAATAACTGGGAGTTGGACTACGATCCACTTGGAATTGGGTGTGTGGAAACCAGACTCTACTATATATGGGGCTATAAGAAAGACTGGGGTTGAACCCCCTCCCCAAACCTTCGGCTATTCTCACCAGCTAGGGCTGTTTTTAAGGAATTTTTAACTGCACAACCCATTATTTCCTTTTCCATTCTCCATGGTAAATTAGCCTACAAAATTCAAGAAATTAGCCTATAGGACAATGACCTTTTTGCTAGTTTTAACTGTACATAAATGCTTGTACAACTGCACAAGTCCATTTAGAACTGCATATTTTGTGTACAACTGCACATGAAAAAAGCCCTGATTCTCACCCTGGTCGGCCTGCACGGTGTAGTGGAATATGTGGCCTTAGCCTAATTATTGTAGCCTTGTTTAATAGAACCCAACAATGCTCATAACAAAAACCAATACCTAATGATGATGATGATGACGACGACGACGGTGATGATGATGAGGCATCTATAATTGTGATCTATTAGTACATAGGATTATTATGTGGTGGTGATGCTGGTGGTGATGATGGTGGTGATGATGATGATGATGATGATGATGATGATGATGATGATGATGATGATGATGATGATGATGATGATGATGATGATGATGATGATGACGACGACGGTGACGATGATGATGACGATGATAATAGTCCTTATGTTCCTGGGGGAATGTACTAGGCTACCCCAAGGCAACAAAAATTTCTTTAGTGTTCGCCGTGAGGCAGGTCAAAGATTCTATAAATGGGCTCTATTCTGTGCTCTATCCTTGATATCTTTATAATCACGTCCCTTTTCTCAACTATACAGGGTGGCCCCCCCAAAAGTGGTAACATCTCGTACAATTTCGTATAATTAGTTCATATTTGCCTAGACTATATCCATGATAGCTTAATAGTTAACTCATTTACTTACTTACCTGTTTATATAGTCATATGACGTCATTATTACGACAATTACGACAATTTCCGGTCGCCATTCATTATTTTTTTATTTGCCAATCGTCAACTTCTATTTTTTTCCTTTCCCAGATTGTGTCTGTAGCAGGTCTTCAACCTGGTTCCTTCCTCATTCTAAATAGGCTATGTGTATATTTTGCTTGTTCTCATAATAGCCTATGCTCAATGTTATCGATAGCTCCCGGACTATTCTGCATGTTTTGAAGATTTTCAACCAGAATGACAAAAATCAAAACAGAAGACCGTATTTTAAATAAAAATTGGTGAGAGTCATTGTGGTGCATGGCGAATGAAAAATGAGCTTCCAAACAAAGCCTGGAGTATAACAGCTAGTGTCAGTTGGGTTATTAAAAAAATTGACGACGACGGTTACGGACGTAAACGCGGAAGTGGTCGGCCAAAGTGTGTTAGAACATGATACAACATTGAGCGGGTGAGTGAGCTGATCTGCAGTCAAGATGATCCTGAGACCTCACAGTCAAATGGAAACGGGTAGGCTACATCACGCAAAGCTACGACGCTAATATCTTTGCATCACGGTCGTCGGTGCAAAGTATTGTAAAGCAAGATTTACAACTGAAAACGTACAAGCGTGTGCTTGGGCAGACACTCAACGAAAATTGCAAATTGAAACATTTGGAACGCAGTCAGCAGCTACTAGAACGGTCTCCTAATGACATAAAATAATGTAGTCCTACGAACCATCTGGTTTACAGACGAAAAGACATTCACCGTTGCCACGCCAGTTAATTCTCAAAATGATCGTATTTATTCAGTTGAATCAAAGAAAAGACAAGTTTCAGAAAGGAGACTTATAGGCTACATGGGCGTCCGCAGCGAGGCGCAAGTGCGCCCCCTGGATTTTTCGCATCGTTGCGCATAAATTTAGATTCTTTGGTTGTGATTGTTACAACGCAATTTTCAATGTGATTATCGATCAGTTCTGCAAGTTGAACCTATATATCTTTCTTTAGGCGCATAACGTATAGGTTAGGGTGACCATTTTCTGGCCATCAAAAACCGGGACACTTTTTGGAAAACTGCCAAATGTAATTCCTTAACTTCGGGACTAGGCTTATATGCGAAACTACTGTATACGAGGACCTACTATAGGATACTCTAGTAAACATTTACTATATTAGACCATAATTGTTGCTTAGGCCTATATAATAGGCCTACTGCCTACTTTGACAAAGTTCAATGTTAGCCTACTGATATTTCTCTGAAGAGAGAATTTTTGTTAAGTTCTATCTTGCGAATGCTTTTCGAACATAGTATTATCGGTGCAGGGGTCATCATAGTTCAATTTAATGCTGAGCACAGACTTCAGTGTAGAAGTCTACAACCTACTCTAGTCATTAGTGCACCGAGTGCTGCGAGTGCAGCACTTTCATGATCGAGAACACTCTCAATCAGTGCTCACTGCTCAGTGTGTTATCTAGTCCAGAAGAAGATTTAAGGTTTCTGGGGGAAGCGAGCAGGAAAAGGGTATGGGGAGCGTATGTGCATTTATAGGTCTCAACATCAGATTTTTTTAAATTTTAACATTTTAAGCTGTCATCTTAAATAAATTGATCCATTATTTCAGTGCTGACATGAGCTGTCTAACTACGACCCTGACACGACCTTCCGAAAGCAATATAGGCCTAGGCCTAGATCTGGTGCCGCAACTAAAATTGTATTATGAAAACTTTCTCATTACAACTTGATAATTATTAAAATCTATTAACTAAACGAACTAGCTTATAATAAAGATGTCATAAAACAATCCTTATAAATTGACAACTTCTCGTTCGTTGCGACTTTTTGTGTTACAAACTTTGCTTTGTTCTATCATTTACACAAAACTGACGTTTTCAATATCCAAGTTTCCTTCTTGTCAAAAACCGGGACAATTTTGCACTTTTCCCTAAGTCGTCGGGACACCGGGACGCACCACGAAAAACCGGGACATGTCCCGGAAAACCGGGACGTATGGTCACCCTAGTATAGGTAGGCTATAGGATTCTCTCGTGGTAATAAATTATGGACATTCAAACTGTCACCCATTAAATTTAGACCGTGTGACAATTATCTAGAAAAATTCATGCGGACGCCCATGCATGGACTTATACGAGAACGGGAACATTTTAGTCGCGGTATCATGGTATCAGTTGGTGTTTCTCGCTTATAGGCCTACAAAAGTTGTTAATTAAGAAGCAAGGAGGACACATCGCACATGTTTTATAAGTAGCGTAATTGCTACTTGGCATACAACAGTAAATTACAAAACGTTACATTAATTAAATTATATTAAATGACCCTTTGCTACGAGATGTTAGCATTTTTTTGGGCCACCCTGTATAGTCCATCATCATCTTTCTTGGTCTTCCTAGCTGGTGGTTTCTTTCCCTTCATTCTCCCCTCGAGTAGGCCTACCGTCCTCAAGAGCGAGTCTGCCCTCAACATGACATTGAGCCCCCAGGCAGTTCGTCAGCCTCGATCTTCCGTATTGTGTCAAATTGTCAATGAGCGATCTTTCTTCTTGCACCAGTTGCAGCACCTCTTCATTGGTTTTGTAGGCTAGTCCAAACTCCAGCCAACTAGGGCCTAATCTTGACCATTCTTCTCCACAGCCACATCAGATTCTAATAATAGGCTAATAATAATGCTAATAATAAATAACAATAATAACAATGACCTTGGAATAATTGTTCTTAGTCTGAGACGCTTAGAACTAAGTGGTCTAACTGGGCCTCCTTCCTCGACCGAGTCGAATATTCAATAGGTTCACAAAGTCTGACGACCGATTGAAAGGACAACAGCATTATGCCTATGCTATTTTCTGACGGCTTTTGAGAGTGAGAGGTTGCCGCACTTCTTAAGATCAACTCACTACCTTACAAGTAGCTATTAAATAGCCTATTAATAGACTACATTTTAGTCTATTAATAAGCATACATGTACATAGACTTATTGTGTGACATAACGAACTTTAGTCATTGTACGGGTCAGTAAGTGGATTTTAATAGCGCATTCAGACTGTCATTTGTAGGCTACTGCGATAGTGATCGCATCTTGGCAGCTGTCCATTATTTTTGTCCTCGAGACTAAAACAAACCAAGTGGACAAACTATTTGCAGAACGTTATCTTACTTATCTAACCTATCTAGCCACCGTGAATGATTTATTCGCTGATCTCATCTCAATGAATCCTATCTCTGGGGTCATGTGGTCTCGTCACTGTTGACGACGCAACGCCTGTAATTTTCCACTGCCATTCATTGCAAGTAAGTAGGCCAGTCGTGGAATCTTACAGCAGGATGCTGCGGAAGTCGGTCTAGCGTGTATTTCTCTGCAAGTAACGCGTAGGCTGTGGTTAAATGAACGTGAAAGCTGCCTCTTCAATTAGTAATCCAAACAATAACCAAGTAAACCAACTAACACCGACATTTCCGAGAAAGAGTTCAATGGTCCATTAGTTCAATGTAGGCCTCCGCATAGGTTAGGCCTATCTATACGTGCATGCGTGTATTCATCTGGACATGATGTAGACGAATATGTAATAAGCAGACCTCCACATAAAGACTAAACGTGTGTGCATGCTAATCTATGTATGCATGTATGTACTTAGCATGCATTTAGGTCTATGTGTACCGTAGGTCTATATGCCTATATAATTATGTATGATTTGCATTTGATTTTGATGTGCACTTGCTATAGCGCCCCTTCAAGCTCTCTCTACTCAGAGGCGCTTGCGAATGCAGATCGGACACTGCATCGGAGTTTCACGCCGAAGCGCTGAGCAATTGTGAGTGAAGGACTTGCCAAAGGTCCTTACGCGGCGAGGTGGATTCGAACCTCAAACCTCGAACCTTCCGGCTTCAAGCCAACGACGCCACCACGTACTACACCACCGCGCCCCACAACGTAGACATTGTAGTGCTTAGGCTACATACCATTTTCTCAAACTTTGCAGTAATGTTTCAAACAATTGTTGGGTATCTATGATGTCTTGTCCATTTTTATATACCTGGACTAAACCCGACGTGCATTTGCCTTTTATAATTATTTTATCAATGGACTCTCGATCGAATGAGCTTTGTACGTTTAACTTTTAGCAGTAGACTATAAGGCCTATATAGACCTATGGGTAGGCCTATAGGCTATAAGCATGCCAGTTAATAGGACAATAGTTACCGTACGTACTATAAGTGCGCTTGATTGGCTATGAGCTATTTCAGACATTGCCGTTTTGCAATCTCAATTATTGTCATCTAATGGTGGCCCCCCAGTCCATCCTCATAGCCTTGCTGACATGTGTGCTGCAACTTGCAAGCTGTCATAACACATGTTAGCTTAAAAAATTCGATGTGTAGGCATTGTCCGTTTGAACTGATGAATGCGGCAATCGATTTCAGACAGCAGTCACGGAAAATTCCGCCAGACACAATGGTGCGATAAGCTGTCAATTATTCTGACGCTAGCCAAGACCAAGAGTACCGAGTACACCGTTGGCGAAAAAACAGAAGTTGATCAACTGTTCATGTAGGCTATAGGCTATCCTAGCCGGTGTCACGACAACTCGTCTAACGACAACTCGTCTAACGACAAGTGGTATCCGGACAATTCGTCTAACGACAACTGGTCTACTGACAACTTATTCAGCGCTTGAGAAATGGAAGCTGGATGATAGTGTTTAGAGGTGAAATGGATGATGAATTGATGAAAAAACGCAAGAGAAATGGAATCTGGATGATGGTTCTCTTACAGGTGAAATAGAAGCTGGATTGACGAAAATAACGCATAATAAATAAAAGCTGGATGAAGGTATTTCTAGATCTGAAATGGAAGCAGGATTGATAAGAAAACCGCTTAAGTAATGGAAGCTATATGAGGATATTTTCATATATGAAATAGAAGCTGGATTGACTAAAATAACAGGCGAGAAATAGAAGCTCGATGAAGGTATTTTTAGATTTGACGTAGAAATGGGTGCATGTTGGAATACATGAATGAAAATCATCAATCCAGCTTCCATTTAAGCAAAAACAACATTTTCGTAAATCCAGCTTCTATTTCATCAATACTATTTGTCTTTAGACCAGTTGTCGTTAGACCAATTGTCCGGAGACGAGTTGTCGTTAGACGAGTTGTCGGTAGACCAGTTGTCGTGGAACCATCGTAGCCTATAAAAATATAAGTACGAGTATTATCCGAAATTTGCTGTTAAACATCACATCGAGTAATGACACCACTGGATTATAGCCCTACAAGAATTCGCCCAAAGGCGGAGAAGCAGAGAACCAACGTGGGTAAACGGCACCGCGCGACTAGGCCTACGAAAAAATATGGACCGCTTGCGCTCACATAATTTATATTCACACCCGCGTTCGGCAGAATTTAGCAGTCAAAGCCTACAAGGCAAGTTACAAACCACGTTTGTCTGGACAAGGAATTACGTCAGCGTGCTGAAGCCCAGGCAGCATCTGCCGTTCATATCTCGCGTGTTTAGGTTGGGTTGTTGGTGTTGTGGCAGGTGGGTTCCGCGGCGAAAATGGTTCCGACTCAGCCCACTATCATCAGATGAGTTTTACAGTATAGGCCTACTCTTGCCGTGGTAGGAAACAAAGGGAAAATATACATCCAAAGTTAAGCGGAATTTCGCAAGATTCAGTGCTTGGTTTAGTGCATAATAGTATATTTAGTATATATATATATATACAGGGTGTCCAATAAGTTCGTGAACGATTTCGCTAGCTTGTTACAAAAAATACACACAACAAAAATCAATAATTTTTGTACCATTTCATAGGCAATAGTGTTGCCTTTGCTGGCTATTACAGCTTTCATTAGTCTGGGTAAAGATTCGATGAGGATGCACAAAGTTTCAACCGATATCGAATTCCATGCTTTTCGCAAACGACATTTTAGTTGGGCTGGAGTTTTTGATTCAGGATCTTTGTAGACACTGCTTGAGAGTATACTTCAAAGAATTTCAATCGGTGAGAGATCAGGAGAGTCTGGAGGCCAGTTTTCAATGGAGTTAGGAATATTTTCGTTCAGCCATGCTCGCGAAGCAGCAGATGTAGGCCTATGTGCTCGCGAATAACAACCGTTTTTTCTTCTGAGCGGCTGTTAGCAATGGAGCCTTTCTGCGTTTCCATCTTCTCCACTTCAACTCCCCTCTCATGTAATTTCTGATTGTTTCTTTGTTGTCCTTAAGTCCGCCTGCTTTGAGAGATTTTTCTATCTGTCTCAATCCAGATCCTCGTCTGTATTTCGTCTTTTTGGTTATTTTAACAGCGGCCTGTGTCAAAATCTTTGGTCGACCGCATCGTGCATGATCGCGTAACTCGCCATGCATGCTTCCTTCAACCCATTTTGCTACCCAACCTTTCGATCGTCCTAATTTATCGCCTATAACGGAATATGAATATCCTTCTTCGGCAAGAATAGCAGCTTTCAAGCGTAACTGAACGTCTGCTATTTTCCCCATTTTCCCCAAGTTTGTTTACGAAAAACGATCGCGAACTGCATAAAATTCGCTAAAAATAGCCCTTCCGCATAAATTGATGACGTCATTTCCTCGCTCCAAAAAAATATTCCTTTTTACACTTTTTGGTTTCGGGACATAAAACTGTTTCAAATGACATAAGCATTATTAATGTTTGTTGCACAAATTTTCTGCTATCTGCAAGCAAAATCGTTCACGAACTTATTGGACACCCTATATATTCCAGTTTATCAACGACGTAGTAGCCTAAGCAAATTTTTATGTTCTGGTCACGTGAACCGGCCGGCCAATCACAATATTTCGGAATTAGATTTCGCCTCATAGGCCCCTTTTGGCTTCCGACTGGCGTCATATGAAACCTTCCCTCTTGTACCTTGAAACGTCTGGTCATTAAAATAAACGCAAGTGGGTCACCCACAGTCTCACGCTCCGGAACAGTCTCTTAGACGCCACTCCCGTATATACAAAGAGCTTAGTTGAACTTGTTTTTTTAATTTTAATCTCTAACAGCATCTCCAATCCGACAAACTGTACAAAGTCTCCAAAAAGTGATGGTAGTCTTAATTGAACAATTTTAAAGTTGAGACAAGAACTGAGATACATCTGTTGAGCATTATGCTACCGAGTAAATTAAGTCCAAATGTTAAGGCATCAACCCTACATTGTAATAGGCTAGCCTACTGCAAATGCTTAAATGCTAGGCTACGTAAAAGGAGGATGCAAAGGCCACTAGCTTGATCAACTTCGCCATAATACCACAGGGCCACTGTGCCAGTCCAAAGCATGGGAAGAGGAGGAGGGCGACATGAAATGCCCTGGTAGCCTTAAGAGGGCGTTAAAAACTTAATCGACTTCTACTGCCAGCTTAGTCATTAGCGCATTAGCACTGAAGCAGACTACTTCAGGTCTGGCAGCAGGTAGGCCTAGGCTATTTGGCTTAAACCATGGGATAAAAATCAGGTTTGCCTTTGCACTTTAGACCCTCAACCGTGCTGGGGTAATAAATGTCGACAGGCTCAAGTTGTACAGACATTGCAAGTCAGTCAAAATGTATTGGCTATTGTTGGAAAATGAAAATATAGCATGAGGTTTACAATCTCATGAAAAAGTAATATGTGTGGCCTACACGAGACTATAACTGGGTGTTAAGTGTTAACATGCTTAACAAGGAAGATAAATTTTCTTCTATTCTGCAACTCAGACACATGCTAGAGGCCGGATAACCTCGGCTCTGGTTATAATCTCTGATGCACCATAATACTGTGAAATTTTTGGATGTAGGCCTAGGCCTATGTATATATGAGTACTTGACAGCTCGCACCTTCAGATTACTACTCAGAGGTGCTCCCGACTTCAGCGCAGACACTAAATCCGAGTTTCACGCTGAAGTGCATGAGCAATTGAGTGTAGGGTCCCTACGCAGTGACTTGAAGTCGATTCGAACCCGCAACCTTCCGGCTCCAAGGCACCGAACATAATTGTCTTAAAGGAATTCAACCCATGTGATGATGATGCAATTTATCCAATTCCACATGAATGACAATAGGCCTACCTTAAAATAAACAATGCAATCAACAAATCAAATGTACGTTTTTAGATTTGATTATTTATTACGCAAATCCATTTTACATCGAGGAATAGGTAAGTCTGCACATCTAACCTCACACATAACAAAAAACTCATGACTTAAATTTTACATCACAAAACAATTTTGGATTCAGTGGTCCAACCCTCAAACGGAACTTTTGACACCGGAAAATTTCATACCAAAGACAGTAAAATTGCAATAAAAATCCAACAGAAATAAACACCTCAAAGGCTTAGTTATAGTAAGCGGGTCCCTATGTGTTGGTTAGGGTCAGGTTAGGCATCGTGAGGGAGGCATCGTGAGGGTCGGTTATGGTTAGCGATAGGGTTAGTGCAGTCATTCATTAACATAGGGACCCGCTTACTATAACTATGCCCACATCAAATACATACATGATTATGTAACTTCAGGCCCGCCGACAGAAATTCCGGGCCCCTGGGCAGAGCAATCACGGGCCCTAAACTATCTTTAGGATTTCTGAGCAAATTTAAATTTTAAAAAATCGAAATAACAAAAATGTCGGTCTGGATGTAGGCTATACGATAATGCATAGGCCTATGTTTATTATGTTAATATGCAGTGTTAAAATTTTGATTTTCAAATATATCCTATGGTAATCACAACAAGCAATTTTGTGGATTTAACTGCAGCAAAATCGTGTATAAAATCCCAGTAGTTCTTTATTTTGTCTGCTGACCTTAAAATGCATTTTGGAAATGCTCTTTCTTCATCACCTGGACAATTGTCCGGATGTCATGAAGGAAAGTTTCTTTAAAAGTATAGAATATAGACTAATCAGTGTAGCCCGGGCCCCAGTATGAGAATTGTGGAAAAATAACTGGGGGGTTGGCCTGTGATAAACTTGAAATTGGGGTATGAAAAACATACTTTAACATGGGGCTCTAAAAATGACTGGGGGGTTGAACCCCCCCAACCCCCCGGCAATTCTCACCCTGCCGGGCCCCCTCCGGGCCCCTAAAAGTCCCCGGGCCCCTGGGCATTTGCCCCTTTGCCCCTCCCTCTCGGCGGGCCTGTGTAACTTAATTGCGGAAAGGCAAGTATTTATTGTAAACGACAATACTTTACGGTGAATACAGGCATATGCATCGAGCGATAAAAGAACCTGGAATAAACATCACAGTCATTCTTGAATTTCCAGCAGTTCGCTTACGCCACGATTTATTAACGAACACATTGCAGGTTGAAAAAGACAAAGACCACAGACACAAGGTTTAAGAGGTTGTTCATTTTTTAAATTTGATCATCTGCAATCATAATCATGTGAAGATATAGCTTCAAACAAATCAACATCGTTTTTAGACATTACCATACAAAACATGATAGTTTGAAAATATGATCACGTTGACACGGCTATATCAGAAAATGATTTAGGCCTATACATACGATCTTCAGATCATATAAAACATAACTGTGCAAAAACACTATCGTAAGGACACGGTAACGTCATAAAATGATCATTTCAGTGTATGACGCGACCAGTGTTGCCACTGAGGTTTCAGAAAAAACATAGATTTCCTTTAAAAAAAACACAGAAAAACACAGACGTCGCCAGGCCGAAAAGTAAAGAAAATTTTATATTTTCGCCGGCAAAAAAGTTGATGACCTTTTTTTTTTTTTTTTAGTCATCCGGTCCGAAAAGTTAAAAAAATTTCTATTTTCGCCGGCAAAAAAGTTGATCACCTTTTTTTTTTTTTTTTTTTAGTCATCCGGTTTGAAAAGTCAAAAAAAACCAGAAACCCAGACGAAAACGGAAAAAAACACAGATTTTCCAAAAAAAACCCAGAAACCCAGACGAAAACGAAAAAAACACAGATTTTCCCAAAAAAACCCAGAAACACAGACGAAAGCAAAAAAACACAGATCTAGGTGGAAAAACACAGCTGTGGCATCACTGGACGCGACATCTAAAAAATAATCCTCGTTTCATTCTAAAGCTCGGCATTTCTGCGCTCGTAGAAAAACAGCCTAAGCGTAACATGAATAATCAATCAATCAATTGATTTCGTCATTCATTAAACAACCGATCAAAACAAGAATCAAATACGCACGCAATTTATCGACAGCATCAAAATGCAGCAAAACAAATCCCTCCAGAACCAGTACATTGGATAAAAAGGATCTAGAAGAATGGCTGCACGAAGATTCTGCATTAGTTTTTAGATTGTCAACATAGAGGTTGGAGTTAAAATCCCACCAGAAATTTCTGGCGATATTTTGGTTCCACTTGCTTCCCTAAGCAAACTCAGCTACTAGTATATTGTCAGTGGTAAGGTTGGCAGTAAGGAAGAGGACTGGCTCCCTGATTGCTTTCTCTCATGGTTAGACCGTAGATGGGACTGTTCTACTGCTATTTAAAGGTGCTAGATCCATCTCCAGTTATGATTAGTTCCTAGAGCATATTGAAAAGTAATGTCAAAACGAGTATGGACGAGTTATGTGCATAAGTATTAAGGTAAGGTGTTGTAGGTACTATGTGGTCCTTCAAAGCTGCTATCCAAGTGCCTAGTTACCTACATCACAGATTTTGCTACACGCCCTGATAAAGGAGCACACTAATTTATGCACAAACACCATAGCCCAATTTGAACCTAGAGCAAAGCAGAATAGAGTTATAATGCAGTACAATTCAGAAACTGCGGACATGGGTCCGATATCCACTAGCCCCACAAGTGCTTGGAGAAGTGGTAAAATGAGGAGAAGTGGTAAAAGGAAGAGCAGCTGGAGATGGATAGAGATTAGGGGTGGAGATGCGTTGCCCAGTGTGCATGGGAAGTACCCAGTAACTATAAGCCCATCATTCAGGATAGTGGTGCTAATTATGTTAATGCTGACAATGTTGTTGCTACACAGAAACTAGCATACTAATTGACTGAGAACCCATGGATTTTTCACACTTACAAATTTAAACATAATCCGTAGAAGATTATTATAATAAGTAATGAAACTATTCAGTAGTAATCACACAACCGTATGTATAATAACTTGTTCATGAAGGTGAAATTTAATTAAAAATAGACTTGACGAAATTCAAAATGTGACTAGAAGATTTTAAAACCAAACTTTTCAGCAAATTGGCAATCCTAATTTCGTAAAATAAAACTCTTAGTGTAGATAAATTGAGGAAATTACAGCAATTTATTTCAAGTGCAGACAGTTTGAGGTAAAATTTCATTTTAAAACAACCGATTCCAATATAGATGATTTGTAGCTCAAAAATTATATTAATTTAATCCTTAAAAATTGATCTTGTTTACTGCATTACACATGACCTTACTTTTATTTAACACAGTATTTTCAGTAATTGTACTTTAAAATTTTCACTGTGGGAAAAGCTAAATACTCAAGCGTAAAAATACAAAGAAAAACATTTGTTGCATTGACAAATCCATCCATCACTCATGAGCATTCCAGTTTTCAAAGACGCGGAAACATATGCTGAACAAATAGACAAACTCTTAGACTTCAAGTCTGGAATAAATAATAAAACAAAGCAAAAGCAAAAACTGAGATGCAGTCTTAAGAATCATAATCCGTCAAAGACTAGATAATATGCTTTTCATCTACTTGTGAAGCTAGGCCACCCGGCAAGACCAACTAACTTCACACCAGGCTTTGGGTAGGGCTCTGGGGATGAGTGGACAGCTGCATTGGGCAATACAATTCATGGGAGCAATTTTCACATTATTAAGTAGAATGATTTAATATTTTTCAATCATTGCTTCAATGATAAGCAGGAAAAGTATCACAAAACATCTTATTTCCAGAGATATTGTAATATAAATTTATCATTTTCCCTTATCAATTAAAAACTGTTAATTCATTCAAGGATTTAGATAAATGAGAACTCCAAAACAAGGGGATTAGATTAGATTCTGATTAGACTTGTTTTCCTGCAAGACTGTAAGATATAATATATTATATACTGCTTTTTGTGTAAAATTAAAAACTAAAAAGTGTTTTCAATTACATGGGATCAGAGTCCATCATCAGACTGCCAAAATGTATGCTTTCCCTGGGGCATTAAAGTTAGGCCAGCCCTACCTAGGCTACGTCTCGTCGTCCACACACCAGAAACTCGCATCAAACTTGATTCATGACCAAAATGGTCACATGCCACTGCTTGACGAAATAGCTAATACAGCAAAACACAAAAATTATTCACAATTCCGCCCCGGCTGTAAATTTATTATTAATACTTCCCTCCTCTAAAAGTAACTATCAATGGATCCTTTTATGCCAAGTGATGAAGCCAATATAGAAGCCAACAGATTATATAAAGCATGCAATGCATTCTTGTATATATGATACTTCAAAGCCCTTAGCATTTAAGCTATCAGTAGCAACGATCATGTAAATAACACAGTAACTGTGAACTAAGAAAGATTTGTCATTCACTTTCTTTAAGTAATAAAGTCAATGTCAGAAGCCATCTGGTGACAAGTATGGCAAAGCATACTGTTCCTGAGCCATTTTTGTTAACACTCTTCATTGCTAAACAGACAGTAATGGGGTTTACAACCGTAAATATTATGCTAATTTATAAGTTCACATCAAAAGCTGGAAAATAACACTGATAGTTCGAATATCTTGAACTATAAACATGTTATTGTAAAGATCCTTTGCTCATGAAAACAGTACACAACCAGAGCAATGTTCTAGTGATATTAAATTTTCACACTAGAATACATTACATTACATCACTCTAATAGGAGTCAATAAATCAACGTAGCACTCTTTAAAGATCTCTAATCGGAGGCACTCAAGAGTATTTGAATTCACGGTGATCTCGTCAATAAATATTGGCATTTCCCCAACATCAAACAACCACAATAGCAACAACCACCTGTTAAGCCTTCCCGGTTTTTATACAAGTCCCAATCGATATTCTATCCAACCTGAACGACAATTTTACGACGGTTCAACGGGTTTAACGGCATTTAACACAATGCAACATTCGCAGGTGACTTAAAAGCCAACCCCGATACAGTCAGACAGAAAATTACGAATCGCTAATGACAGCGTCTCATTAGTTTTCGACGGCTTAACGACATTGTCACGTTGTAAAACGGTCTCCACACTTTTCGTCTCTCGAAAAATTCACGAGCAAAGCCGTCACGTCACGGCTGGTCATGGAAGATGATGAGCCTTGTTCGCAGGAGTACGGTACATCTTAAAAAACTTGCATAAATAGTTACACCTTATTCGATCATTTAAGCAGATCACAATAACAACTGCATACGAAAAACATCTAAACTACAATTATATGCTTTGATCACCAAAATACTTTCAGCAAATTAACGTTTGACTCAGAGACAACCGACTACAACTATGGCGAAATAATTAATAAAACGCTGAAACTTTCCATGGAATGGAAGACAACAGCACAAATTCAAATGAATAATTAATACTTAATGACAAGACAGCGATTTAACTGATACCCACATGTAATTGTGTATGCTTCCGGTAATTTAAGCTGCATGTGATCATGGGTGGATCTGGAGGATTATGAATGGCGTAAGTGCAATTTCAAACACTTGAGGTTGGGTCAAAGCTAAACAATAACTAATGAATAACTTCAATGCCTTGTGAATTTCAGATATGTAGAATCAACGATTATGTCCCAAAGCTAAAGTTTTAAACAAATTTGTGAAATTTTGGCTGGATGTGGCAAAAATGTATTATAATTATGTGGTGTGAATTGGCCAAAAGTTGACTACGAAAGATGCAGTGGCCCAACATTTTCTGCTTATTGGTCTTTAGCGTATAGGTAATAGCACAGATGGGGTTTTGGGTAGTCTTTGGGCAGAAATGATTTCATACTATCTGCTCCAAAATTTCCTGGGATGGTACAATTCAGCAGATCACAACCCTTTCACCGGATAGAAATTTAGACTTGCTAAAAATGAAACTCAGCAAAGTGTACAGGAATTCTTCAAGCAAAAAATTACAATAAGACTAAGCAACTCATCCTTACAATTGACAACTGCTTCTTACAATCCGTCCAAAAAAGGAAATAATAGAATAGGATGAAAGAACGTGACCAAAACATTTACACCAAAACATTACTTAACACCGGATTTATTCAACTGCACGTCACGAATATATAAGCAGATTAAAGTGTTTAAATCAACAACAGACATAAGCATTTAATTTAAATAGAATGTTCTGCAAAACTTATCACTAGACTTATCTCAATAAATGTTAAAAAATCTTTGTTCTGTTCAGAAGACCACTACACACACATCAGTTTACCAAAAGGCTCTTTGTCCAAATGGGGCACTTAAGGACTGATTTTAAATCACGTAGACTAAGGATACTTTTCACATGGCACTAGTCCACAGAACTGTTTGTGAGAGGTTAGCAACACTACCACACTACCGGGTAATCAAGGTTCTCTGGTAACTAACTATATTTGACTTCACGCCAAAAGTTCATCTACCGTTGCATGGTTTAAAGACACTCTGGAAAGCATGAATGAAGAACACCTACAACGATTCTATTTACTATGGACATAGAATTAGTGGCACAAGCAATGGAAAACAATTCTCAATGGTCCCTTGGCAAGTAACGCAACACGAAAGCATAATGAATCACCAGAATCCTAAAAATCTACGTACTTTCCACACACGCATTTACTCTATAAAAACAAAACAGACTCTCGAGAGTAAACACAAGAAACGCAATGGTTCGCAAACGTCTATCGATCGCCACGGTCCAACATGCAAACGTCTATCGATCGCCACGGTCCAACATGCAAACGTCTATCGATCGCCACGGTCCAACATGCAAACGTCTATCGATCGCCACGGTCCAACATGCAAACGTCTATCGATCGCCACGGTCCAACATGCAAACGTCTATCGATCGCCACGGTCCAACATGCAAACGTCTATCGATCGCCACGGTCCAACATATTATCAACACAAAGAAAAAAACGATGCAGTCTTTCGTCGCAACAAGTCCCTCAGAAGGTGGAAAACATCGGTGGTCGATCCACCTCACCGAAATAGTTTCACCGACACAGAAGCAGCAACGTGAACACTGACAGACAGACAGACACACAGACAGGAACAAAGACCGACAGACACAACGCAAACGTATGTCAGTAGTTTTTGGCCGAAAGTTTACTGCAGAGTCCTTTGACAAACACAAGAAGTTCTTCGACCTTTTCTCTCCGTCCTTCCGTCTCGACGATGATGTGCATCGTCTTCGAGGGGCAGACGATCAGATACTTCGATCCGTTGAACGCGACGAAACTCTTTCCGTCGAGCTGGCGGATCACGTACGTTCGATCGTCGATGCGCACTTTCTCCGGATTCTTCTTGCCGAAGACCTCGTTCAACGACTGTTATAAACACACAATAAACAATAATAATTATAATAATAATGTTACAATAATAATGATAATCAGTTATAATAATATGTATAATTAATAGAATAATAGTATTTAATGATAATCTTCGTTTTTAATTTCAATCTGGCACAACGCAGTATGATTACAATCAGTAATGAACGGATAATCACAGGAATCTAATTTAACTGTTGGCAGCCATGCAAGGCGCTCATCACATCCTTCTACTCAATTTACCAATGACATCTGCCGAATGGAAGGTTGAGTGGACTTTTAAAAGAGACTCTAAGAAACACGTAGAAAACTAAGCGGGACAAACGCACCAGGATCTGTCAGGTGGCACGGTGCACTACACTGTACAAAGGTTCAAGAGGCTAGTTTGTTAATGGTTCAAAACAAGTTCATAGAATCAACACCCACTTAAGGGTTATTTAATTAAAAAAATTGTTGTGCAGACCCATGATCTGTTGTGCAACACAGTTGCCCTACAGAGTACCGGGTTTGTAACCAAATGATTGTGTACTCCAGCAAACTGCAAAATAACTCTTGACTGGTCACACCCACAAGCTTGTCTCGTGCCTGCATTCTGATTTGCAGAACCCAGTAACTGTTGGGCACGTAGAAAGTGCAGAACAGATCAGATTAATGGAGAGTTCCCAAAAGAACGCTAAGTAAAAACCCAGCAATAGATCAGAACCACTGGGTTCTGCAAATATCCCCAAAGGATACGAAACAGAAACCGAGACTATGCACAAAATGATTAAGATACATGCAGCAGAAAGTCATTATATATTGTGCACACACATGCACACACTGTCACACACATACACACACGCATGCATGCACACGCATACAGATACATGCAGACATACACAACACACAAGCAAACAAACATAATTTTTATATACACAGAGAAATAATTCTTTTTCGTTTATTTCTCTATCATAATCATGAGGCCCAACTGATAAAGAACTTCCTGAATCAGCCGTACACAGACCAACTTGGTACTCAACAAACTCCACCCCACCGCCATTCTAAAAGGTGCCTACGGTTACAATACCTTACATTCCAAACTCTGACAACAGCCAAGGGCTCCTATATATTGTATCTAGATGTCTATGCAACAGCCTGGTAGATAACATTCCAACTTTCACCTTGGTAGACCTGGGTGGAAATTCCGAAACACACCATGCAAAATCATTATAGCCTAAAGCAAGTCAATCCGTTAGCTTTCTGGACTGTCAAGCAAGAGGCCAGAGTTCAAATCTCTGCCAGGGCAGAAATCTGTGCCCCTCGTCAAACCAACTGCAATAGTAGACAATCATACTGATGATGATGTGAGATGAGAAGTAGCAAGAGGATTTGCCCCTTTTGCCATCATATGCTGAGGCTAAGCAAATGAAGTCGCCAGTATTTTCAGACATCTCGACTGCCTCTGAGGCTAGCCAATGGGATTCCTCTTCTATCGCTTTCACCCCACCCAGAAATTGAGCCCCAAACCCTTGCAGTAACACATTATACATTCCATCATCCAGTGCCCACTCAACCAACTGCCAACAAATACATGCCTTTTCGGTTTTCACTCGCATTTTTTATTCTATAGAGTAGTAGTTTCAGCTTAACAACACACTGTGTGATTACAAAGATCATTAGCGTCACCCTCCTCATTTATCCAGGCTTTAAACTGGCACTGCTAGAGTGCGAGCAGTGGCGGAGTATTGTTTCAGAGAGGTCGCTTGGTGCGAGAAAGCTTTTGAAAAGGTCAACTTACTTTACATTGAGCCACATGTGGTATAAATGACAAGAGCCACACAAGAATTTTTTAACATGTGGTGGGTCTAAAAAAATATTCGGGTTAAAAGATGGTCCACTTTTGTAAATCGAATCGAGTTGTAATGGGCGCATGCGGACCAGAACTCTCACAACAGTTCAGCAGGCTAAACAGTAGCCTACTGCACATTCTACAAGTAGACTAAGTACTACAAAATGCCTTAGTACCGATTAACCTTAATAATGTACAGGGGTAGGGGTGGTCCTCGATAGTGTAGTGGTTAGTGTTTGGACTGTCAAGATTGAGAGATCAGAGTTTGAAATTCCTGCAAGGGTGGGCAGATATGTTTTTGGATTTTTGTTCGACCTATGTCTCCTTGTCAATTCGCCTATATCAGCGGTTCCCAACCCGTGGCCCGCGGGCCAAAAGTGGCCCGCCAAGCCTAAAAAAATGGCCCACCAGGCCTCAAAGTGGCCCTCATCTCTCAAAGAATTAACAAAAAGATATGAAAAAATTGACAATTTGGACAGGATGAAACACATAAATATTTTCTATTACAAATTATCCTATTTTGACGTTTATGAATAACATCAAACATTCTATTCTGAATCAATTATAGAAATTTTAAATGCTTTTAGTTAATTAAATTTTGGCAATGTGGCCCCTATTGTTCTTTAACTACGAAAAGTGGCCCTCTTGCCTTCCAACTTAGAAAAAGTGGCCCTAAGGTCAGAAAAGGTTGGGAACCATTGGCCTATATAGAGTTGGTATGCTGGTTAATATGCTGGTTATCCACCCTCATAATTCAGAGGTTATGAAAATGAGATTGACAACACTACATGTATATCCAAGGTTCTTTCAATAGACGCTACATGTACACCAATGACTGTCTCTCAGGCCAGCTCAAGCAGCTGCTTCTCTTTCTCCTCCTCTTCTAGCCCGGCCTATAACATTCATAATTTATATTCACAGAGAAGCTCCTCAAGTAAGTCATCAAGTTACTGGTGGACGTACTACATACAGTCACGTGTTCAACAGCTTACATCAGCCATGGTTGGAAACCCCAGGCCAAAGACGGCAAGCCGCACGCGCCATGCCTATGGTGTGTGGATTGAGCTTGGCCTATGATGCACTGACGAAAAAGGCACCGAGTCTAGACTCATGCTCATGACCTGTGCTCGAGACCTGTGACCCAGATTGTCACCACAGCTGATTTACTGGAGAGAAAACACTGAGTGGCCACAACTACCAGATTCTCACCCTCATTGGAGAGTCCAACAACAGACAAAGTGGGTGCAGACAGAAACCCAATAAACTACCAAAGCAATACTTGTTGCTGTTTAACGACGACGCTGTTTTATATCAAGGCTGATTAGTGTCGCCCTCCTCCTATCGTCGTACTTGGGACTGGCACTGCCAACATTCGAGCAGTGGAGGAGTTGCCTCCTATTCCTCTTCGTCCTGCTCTTATGCCCATCCTCCATCGCCTCATACACATACTCGCTCAGTGTCATCGTTAAATCCTACTATTAAACTTCGCAACTGGTTGCACTCTGCCAGTGCCAGTCCCAATCCCGGATAAAGGAGGAGGGTGACACTAATCATCTTTGAAATGGCAGTGTCCTTAATAAACAGCACTACTGCTTCGTGATCATACATATCCTCTTTCAATCCTCTTTCTCCCTTAACAGCTTTTCCCATAATATCCCCTCCTACAAAAGCACCCACTAAAATACTGTCCTCAGTCAACATATTCTCCTCTCCAAATCCTCTGCATGCTCACTCACTGTCCCGCTTCAAAAACATATTCCCATTTTATTCATCAAAACAGCTGCAATGTCAGGAGATACATCAACACTCCCTCCTGGCAACAACTCGTGAAATAGGACCCCGGTCTTCTCGGGTCATTAATCCGGAAAATAGCCTGAACACGACAGCCACACACACGCACTGTCCGCTTGCATAATGCGACAGTCGACATTACCGATCTAATTACATCGTCTGATCCAAAGTCCTCGCAACTAGCAGCAGCACCAAGTAGATCGCCTTGCATTTCTACATCTGTGCATTGCGCTCAAATAGCTTTTCAAGATATCATAAAAGGCGCTACAAAAATGCTTACACATACACACAGTCTGACACAGACAATGCCAGACATACATGCATCCGATCCGACACCATTCAAGTCCTTCCATTTGGAACTCAAAACCGACTAGATAGCCTAAAAGTGCAAGACAGGGCTGCTGAAAAGGATGACCTGTTTTCTATTCTAAAATTAGGATAGTTATCAGCCCATGTGTATTGTGTACTCACATTTAAGAAAATCTACACTGGATGCATACTGGGATTCATCCATCCCATATTTCCATTCATTCACTTAACTAACTATCCACCAATCCATCCACCCATCCACTCATCCATTCACTCAATCCACCCAATCCATCAATCCATCCAATTGACGTAGGCCTAATCTAACTAGGCCTACATACACGAACATCGTCGAACATGCCTAACAATGTAACACACACATAGGGCCTACATACAAATCGACATGCACACATTAATGCATCCATCGAATTAAACAAGGAAAATAAGTTTCAGATTAACATTCACTCATTCAGTCAACATAGACACATTTTCTAATAGGATCATAATTATTATTCTGTTCAGAATCACGCGGCACCTCGTCAGCGTGACCATGACACACCCTCGCCATTAACCAAGGGTAAAGAAATTCCACGCTCTCATTGGCTGAAACGGTGGGCCGTGACGGCCCATAATGAGAGCGCTCGACACTTACTGGCTTCTGATTGGCTACACGCGGATAACTGGGTCAGCATGATTATCTGGGTCACGCGCGTCAACAGGATTTAGCGGTGGACTTTCGAGTCCCGTCTGAAGTCTTGTATTGTTGCCTTTAGGTCTTGCGTACGCGAGGGTAGAGAACCACACAAGTACATTTAAATCAATCTAAGTGGTTTACATCGCGGACGACGACGTTCTCTCAGCCAACACGGTCCACTTTCATCAAATAATTAGATGCCTTGACGGAAAACACGCTGGTTCCCTGCTTTATTGGTTTCTAAGAAATGGGTCAGAAGACTGACCCAAAAGCCCTCCAGCATTTTAATTATGCATGCCATGTGGGAAAGCCGAAAGCCAGAAAGCCGAATCAACAACAGAAGCGAGACCTTGAGATTCGAAGGACACGGAGTTTAGGTCAGGGTCGAGATGCATATAAGTAGGAATAGCATAGGCTAAAGGTAGACCTTCCTCCAGACGTAACTCATCCTGACATAGCCGTTGGAATGATTATCGTCTAGCTCAACACATTAATCTTCTGATAACGCATTGGTTATATCGCTCATCCCAAGGCCAACAGTAAATCTCCAAACGTTTTAAAATCATCGACGCCATCATCACCACCAATTCATCACCACCACCACCACCATCCATTAATATTAATTCATCGCCATTAATATCATCATTGCCATCATCACCATCAAGATGTCACCACCACCATCATTATTATCATCAGCCTACCATCAATATAGGCCTAGTCGTCGTCATCATCGCCATATACAGCGAAATATCAACAATGACCATCATCATCATCGTCGTCGTCATCATCGCCATCACCATCATCACCATCAACGTCCTAATCAATCAAAAAGTACAAACAAAAGGCAGACTCCCTTACCTGAATCTCTGGCCCTGATAGGACGAAGTGGGGCGTGTTGGCCGACATGAACCCCTTCTTGGAGACCATGGCCGCCCTGCGAACCCCACACGTCTCCTTCTTCTTCATGATGTGCTCGATCCAATACGTCCATGCGTTGTTGGCACCGGGAATGGCGTTGTTGACTAGCAGCGTAAACATATCTAACAACAACAACAAAAAACAATGACCAAATAGAACAGGAGGAGGATGGATGTGGAGCAGCGTAAACATCTTTAACAAAAAACAATAAATAACTGGAGGAGGAGGAGGAGGAAGAGGTTGACGGGGTGTGGAAGAAAAAATTAGGATAAGGAGGAAGAGGAGAAGGAAGAGAAGTGGGGAGGATTGGAGAGGAAGGGCAATCAGGAGACTGAGGAGGACAAGAAGGAAGAGAAGCAGAAGAAGGATGGGAAGGGAAGGACAATTAGGAGGAAGAGGAGAAAGAAGAGGATGGGAAGAGGAGAAGAAAGATGCTAATGCTCTTGGAGGACAAGGAGGAGCAGATGAGAAATATGAGAACGGTGAAGAAGAGGAGGTGGAAGAGGACAAGAGAAGGGGGAAAGAGAGGACTAGGAGGACAAGGAAGACGAAGAGATGAGGAGAAATAGAAAATCATTCCCTTAGACAACCCTGGATCAGCCACGGGTATTTCTAAACAGCTTATAGTAAAAGCTGTAAAAGCTTAACTCATTCCAGCCGGAGTTGTTTTGATACCTATGCTGTTAATGGGGTCACGGGTGACCCCATCCGGCGGGAAAGAGTTAAATAACTAACCACTCAACTGTTTACAACAACAAAATTTAATAAGCAATAGATATCACTCACAGCCACAATCGCCAACAAGACCAGAGTACACAACAACAACAAAAATGGATGAAGTTGTCACGCTGAGCAGGATTTCAAAATCAATTGACTTTTACTTTTCCCCCAAGGGTGCATACCAACTCCCACAGTCCACAGCAAAACCAACATCCCGCTGTTCATTGGGTCCTATAGCACTCGATCCTCTTTCCCTAACACAGCGGTGCGCAACCTGCGGCCGTACGGCCGCATGCGGCCGTGAGAGGAATTATTGGCGGCCGTGAAAGCAAATCTAACTCTAACATACTGGCGGCCGTTTGTAGATAATTTCATAAATATTTTGATTCCATTGTTTTGAAAGTAAGGTTATGTGAAGCAATTAGTTGCATTTGTGTTCTTTATTAGCCTATAATTATACTCTCACTTGTAGCACACACGTACGCGCACGCATAGGCCTACACCAGGGGTGCGCAACCTTTTCGTTAGTGTCGGCCGCATCAAAGGCTTACATTCTTACCACGGCCGCCAGTGTTTAATCTAGTTCCCCTCATCTGGGGGATGGGGGAATCGAGGTTTCTGGAAAGGGGCAAAAGAGCGTCTGGCGGACAATATCGCCGAGGCGCGTAACGCCGAGAGGGGAAGGTTTGATTTGTAAAATTTCCACATTGCAATGGCAGCATTTTGAGCTGTCATCTAAGCAAAATTGTTGTAAATTTTCAGTTCTGATCAGAGTGTCTGAGAGTGATATAAGGCTTCAATAAATATGTGAGAGGAGCTCAGGAGAAAATAGTAGGCCTATAAAATCTCGGAAATAAGTGCTTTTGAACGCATCACGCGTCAAAAAATAAGAAAAGTAAGTGATGACTATAAAAAGTCGTCAGAAATTGTGATGAATAAAAACAGGTTGTCAGAAATTTTGCCCCAAAAAGTCGAATTTTTCCGGCCGGCGTGTACCCACCTCAAAATTTAATTTATTAGCTGTCTCCACTACGAAAAAATCGGTTTCTCATTTCTTATTGAAGCTTCTTTTCTTCTATTCAAATATTCCCTCTTAATTCCAATGGTCGCTTTCTCTTCAGAGACATCATAATCAACAGCTGACAATCTGTGATTTACACTAAGTTTACACTTTACAGATAGAATACAGAAAATCTAGTATTTCTTCTCTTCTAATCGCAGTCAGTGGGTGACCTATTCATGCAGTCAGACAAGCGCATGATCAAGGTCTGAGCCCCATGCAGCTTTCTACGCCACCTGTTTTCCATTCTGCTCTATACAGATGATGCATTTGTACATTTGTAACCTAATATACTTGAAAATGATCTGTGGTGTAAGTTTCATTGGTCACTTCCCCCGCCAGCAGCAGCCAGCTGACGGTCAGCCCTGCTCGTACAATAATATCAAGATCTTTCAACTCACTAGTGGAGGGAGGAATCTTGGTCCACGATTGTACACAATGATTGACTGTCCTGGGCTGGATACGAGTCATTAGTACTCTGACGGGCTCTTTGAGCTACATCTGGAGGAAACGTATACGCAGCTGATACCTCTAAGATGCATGCACATGCGACGGGCAATTGGTGGGTGCGCGTACCCGTTTATGTGCGTGTAGGCCTATGCGTGCGCGTACGTGTGTGCTACAAGTGAGAGTATAATTATAGGCTAATAAAGAACACAAATGCAACTAATTGCTTCACATAACCTTACTTTCAAAACAATGGAATCAAAATATTTATGAAATTATCTACAAACGGCCGCCAGTATGTT
>OX243812.1:56844990-56929990 GCA_945859605.1 Lumbricus rubellus
ACACGCACATAAACGGGTACGCGCACCCACCAATTGCCCGTCGCATGTGCATGCATCTTAGAGGTATCAGCTGCGTATACGTTTCCTCCAGATGTAGCTCAAAGAGCCCGTCAGAGTACTAATGACTCGTATCCAGCCCAGGACAGTCAATCATTGTGTACAATCGTGGACCAAGATTCCTCCCTCCACTAGTGAGTTGAAAGATCTTGATATTATTGTACGAGCAGGGCTGACCGTCAGCTGGCTGCTGCTGGCGGGGGAAGTGACCAATGAAACTTACACCACAGATCATTTTCAAGTATATTAGGTTACAAATGTACAAATGCATCATCTGTATAGAGCAGAATGGAAAACAGGTGGCGTAGAAAGCTGCATGGGGCTCAGACCTTGATCATGCGCTTGTCTGACTGCATGAATAGGTCACCCACTGACTGCGATTAGAAGAGAAGAAATACTAGATTTTCTGTATTCTATCTGTAAAGTGTAAACTTAGTGTAAATCACAGATTGTCAGCTGTTGATTATGATGTCTCTGAAGAGAAAGCGACCATTGGAATTAAGAGGGAATATTTGAATAGAAGAAAAGAAGCTTCAATAAGAAATGAGAAACCGATTTTTTCGTAGTGGAGACAGCTAATAAATTAAATTTTGAGGTGGGTACACGCCGGCCGGAAAAATTCGACTTTTTGGGGCAAAATTTCTGACAACCTGTTTTTATTCATCACAATTTCTGACGACTTTTTATAGTCATCACTTACTTTTCTTATTTTTTGACGCGTGATGCGTTCAAAAGCACTTATTTCCGAGATTTTATAGGCCTACTATTTTCTCCTGAGCTCCTCTCACATATTTATTGAAGCCTTATATCACTCTCAGACACTCTGATCAGAACTGAAAATTTACAACAATTTTGCTTAGATGACAGCTCAAAATGCTGCCATTGCAATGTGGAAATTTTACAAATCAAACCTTCCCCTCTCGGCGTTACGCGCCTCGGCGATATTGTCCGCCAGACGCTCTTTTGCCCCTTTCCAGAAACCTCGATTCCCCCATCCCCCAGATGAGGGGAACTAGATTAAACACTGGCGGCCGTGGTAAGAATGTAAGCCTTTGATGCGGCCGACACTAACGAAAAGGTTGCGCACCCCTGCCCTAACACTTTATAGCCTCCATCCACACTTCCCCCTTACAAGTTTCCTTAATTTCCTTGAAGCGAAATAGTACATTTATCTAATATTCATATGTTACCGCGAGGAAAATCAAGTCCAACACAAAAGTCATGTATAGCCTACATATGAATCTACGGTTGTAGGACAAACCCCCCCCCCCTGGACAAAAAAACCCCTGGACAAAAAGCCCCCCCCGGACAAAACCCCCCGGACAGAAACCCCCCAGGGTAGGACATAACCCCCCCTGGTAGAATATATTGCACATAAGTTGTCATACTATAAAACGGTGTCCTAAGTACGCAAGTTGGATTGATGAAAAGGATTCTCGCTATATAAATAGAAGCCGGATTGATACAAATAAAGTTTACTTAAATAGAAGCTGGATTGATGAAAATGTTCTTGCCTAAATAGAAGCTGGATTGATGAAAATACTCTTTCTCAAATAGAAGCTGGATTGATAAAAATACTCTTTTTTAAATGGAAGCTGGATTGATGAAAATACTCCTTCTTAAATGGAAGCTGGATTGATGACAACGATTCATGCTGTCCTAGATTACACCAACAGGAGTGACTGAATGACACTAACAAGTTATAAGTTCACGCCTGAATGACAGCGACAGGTGTTTACCCGTACGACACTAATTAGTTGACACTGCACGGGAACTCGATAATTAGCCTAAGTTTAAACAAATTGTAGGCCTACCTGCACTTTGCCAGCAAAGGGGGGGAATTGTCCGGGGGGGTTAATGTCCTAGGCTAAATCAGGGGGGTTCCTGTCCGGGGGGGGGTTTGTCCGGGGGGTTTTGTCCGGGGGGTTTTTGTCCAGGGGGGTTTTGTCCGGTCACCGAATCTACAGGCTACCTCAAGGCTGGTTTAAGGGACCTAGAATGTGTATGCTTGCATATCGAATTATTTCATAAAACACATGGATCTCGCACTGAATATATACATAGATACATACATACATACATACATATATATATACACACTTATACTAAATATATATATATATATATATATATATATATATACATACACATAAGCTACACGTATAATTACACACATCAATAATATATATTATACATTACCGGTATACTGTAGGCCTATACATAACATAATTACATGCACGCGTGCAAATATTAAAATTTAATGTCCTAGGCCTAGATAAAACTGGTCCACCCGCTGATCAACATGCCATCCACATCCATGTTTTATGGCATCCCAACAGTGTTCCCAGACAAGAGGGGTACGTCCTACGTGCCTCTAAAGCACGTGGCACTCAACCCTCCGCCCCCCCCCCCCCTTGGCCCGGTTATTCGCAAGGAGGGAAACTGATTGTTTTATTACCACAAAAACAATATTTTATTGTTGGGTCCGACGGAGATATTGAACATTTCTTTGACGACGGGGAATTCCGACGAGGAAAACCCAATTACGCATTTAGATCAATAATAACAACATTATCAAGTTTTTATTGGTCTACACTTTTTCCCCCTCCCTCCCAAACAGTCCGTCCTGCCCTAGTTTACCGTAGACACTCGCAATAGCATCGCTGTCGTCATAATCATCATAATCATCATCACTACTACCGTCGTCGTCATCATCATAATCATGATGGTCACTACTACCATCATCATCATCGTCGTCGTCGTCTTCCCCCTCCTCCTCCTCCTCCTCCTCCTCCTCCTCATCATCATCATCATCGTTGTTGTCATCATCGTTGTTGTCATCATCATCATAACCACCACCATTATCATCATCACTCTCCTCTTTTCCTCCTCCTCCTCCTCCTCCTCCTCCTTCTCCTCCTCATCGTCGTTGTCACCATCATCATAACCACCACCACCACTATCACCATCATCATCACTCTCCTCCTCCTCCTCGTCGTCATCATCATCAGCAGCAGCAGCAGCAGCATCATCGACGACACCAACAACAACAACAAAAATCCTCAGCACCACAATCATCATCATCTCTAACTGATCTCAAATCAGACCGATATAGCCTACGATACGGTTTATGGATGGTGATGGCCGCCCTGCATTCACAGATAATGAATCCAAGGTCAGACCAGAACGATTATAAGGGACCAGAGTTCCTCTTCAATTCGACCATCTATAAATATTACTTATTGACATAATGTCTGGCCGTTGACTCCGCCTGCCCGTGTGAGTGGGTGTATATATATACATACATATATATATGCATACATATACAGTTTATACACATATATATATCAATAATAACAATATAATATATATAATTTTATATATATTATACATGCAATTACACATAATAGTCACTGATTCGCTAAGTGGAGCTCTATAAATGTTCCATGATGAAGATGATGACGATGATGATGAGGAGGAGGAGGAGGAGCAGGAGAGAAGGAGGAGGAGGAGGAGAGGAGGAGGATAAGCCAATAAGCCATTAAAACCAAATTTCAGTTGTTCAGTAGCCTTCAACTACATCATCCTTTCAACCCCTACTTTCATCCTTCCGCTTTTCTTGTACAAAATAGTTTCTCTATTTCTCATATGCTAACTACAAATCTTGTTGACCTTTAAAAAATTAACACTGCACAATACAACATAAAAAGGCAGTTTATTATACTTTAATTAACGCCATACAAGTAGATAACTAGGCTGTATTACGGTATTACAAATTACAGTGTCATTACGTAAGCGCATCATAAATTCAGTTTTGGGGTCAAGTTATTTCAACTATACAAGGTCCCACCTTGGTCTTCAAAATACAGCATTTGAGAGATAAAATGTTCAACCATGAACTACACAAGTATCTATCTAAATACAGTATAACAACAATAATGATAATAATGACAGGCTGCAAACGTTGCTGTTACTGCTTTAAGTGTAATTTAACACATAACTTGATTGAGTTTTTAAACAACAAAACTGTCTAGTCTGTCTTGTTCTGCTCTAAGAAATTGCCACATCAAAGAGACCCATGTGATAATATATCATGTGACACAGACTCACACAGTGGCCAATTAACCAGTCAGCCACTGGCCATAAATAACTTCTCACTCTTTTTCTCAATCTGCTAAAGATTATCTAAAGCTTTTTACTGATCCTTGTAAAAAAATAAAATTGCACATAAATTAAACTGCACTCACTTTGAGATGGAAAGATCAGATGGTTGAACAATTAACAAACATGATGCAAGTCATGGCAGAAACATGAAGGCCAGTGGGCGGAGCATGAGTTAAATGCATACAAGTTAATGGGATGGTCACCCACCTCTGGGGAACTCCACCTTGGCTGTTTTCGTTTTAGAGTCACTTGCAGACCATATCCTACCCTTCCCAGTTCTGTTTTTAAACTTAACGGAAGGATATGCTAGTCTTTCACAGTTATGCAGCTAGTGATAGGCTAATGCATGTCCATGCTAATGCATGTTGATAGAGTGATGTAGTGGCACTTCAAGACACTTAGGCCTAGGAATAGCCTACTTGTCTAAGATTTCAGACCTGAAAGGCTAAAACCTAACCAATATTACACTTCCGTGTTCAAACAACCCCTCATTTATTTGCAAGGGTAGGCCTATTTCATAAAACAGTACCCTTCACAAGTTGCCTACCTCACAACAAACACACCGTAAGTTTATTGCAAGGTAAACTTTCTTAAGTTATTACGAATAGGCCTACAGTAACTGTAGAGAGGCTTCTAGGAGAGGCAATCAACAAAACGTTAGGTTTAACAATTGCACAAAGCACGAATACGTTCTCACAATCAGCTAACATCAGTTTGAACATCTTTAGTACCTGATGCTAGCAATTTGGCGGCGTTGGGTACGAATCAATGTTCTCAATTTTGCTCGGTCAGTTGCCACGTTCAGTGCTCCTCAGTGCCAGTCCAAGCGATGGTACATCCTCATTTATATAATTTATCAATCAACAATGAAAAAAGTATCAATTGGGAACAGTGTACATACTTTCTTTTTTCTTTCTTTTTTCACAGAGTCGATTGAGTCTCTTTTGCCCGCTAACTCTCAAGCTCACTTCAGCTAACTCGTTTTTTACTTTCGGAATTTCCAAAGAGATTCGCTGACTCGCGCCGTCTGCAGAAATAGACTCCGATCTCGAAGTAAATACTAGTTTAAGTTTTAATCACGTGTGTGATTACTAGATTGCGACATCGTCCATTTATACCGCTGTTCTACTAGAAATTTTTCCACTGATGATTCTGACTGGGCCGTAGGAGGGTGGGGAACACGATACCGACCGACCTCGAGCTGACTGGGGATTATCAGCGTTATAGGTTCACGCCAGTCTGGCAGGCCTGTGTCTTTAAATAGAACGTAAACATACACAGACGCCCAGGTATAGACAGAGGGGTGCAGAGGGATAAGCAGACAGACGAGGTTGACTGTACGTGCGCGCGCTCACCGGGCTGCATATAGGCATTCCGTACCAGATTTCGTAGCATTGTAAGCCATAACGCTTTTTCATTGGCCGGGTCCAGATTATGAATATTCATAACCAATGACGTGTTTCGTGCCTTCTCGTGCACTGTTGTTGCTGCTGTTGTTGGCATACGGGGAAAATGGCCGATTGCGGTGCGCTTAAAGTTATAAGGAGTTTCCATTCGATAGTGAAGTAATCGAAAGTGTGAAGGTAGACTTCTAATCAGAGCAAAAATAAAATGCAAAGGTTACGCGTTGTTACGTGCGTGTCAGCGAATATGTCATCAACCAACTCATCGCTTCAATAATACGCTGTGATCAACAGCTATAGGCCTATGCGATGCTAGGCGTCTGCTTCGTTGAATCAACCGCCTCCTGCGATACCAAAAATAAAAACTGCGCTACAGAAGTCATAATATTACATTAGATTTAACTAGATTTCATTAGCCTAAATTCGCACCAGTTGAAATTAGTGTTCCACACATTCCCAATTGTAACTTTAAAAGTTCTAGGAATCTAGGTTTATTCAGTTTTCGTTAACTGTCTCATTTTCCATGCCTACTGTTCGACAATCAGTAATATTTCGAGCTTAAGTACAGTAGTTCATGTCAATCTCAGTTCTAGTGAAAATCATCCTAACTTTTAAACCTATGTGTAGTCTATGCACAATTGCATATAGGCTACTCTTAAATACGTTTTATTAAGATGTGTGACGGTTATCTTCATTCAAATTATTCAAATTTGATTATTTTGAAATTTGAATCTTGAATCAGAACCCTTTGCATCCACGTCCACAGACCTTCTAATTCCACGTTCTGGCATCCTGTCAGGAATAGATTTGTATAAACACTTCTGTACAGTTGGGGAAAGGTCATTGTCCTCCGATTGGAAGTAATTTACCATGGAGGATGGGAAAAGAAAGAAGGGCTGTGGCGTTATGCAGTTCTAAAAATTCCTTAAAACAGCCCTGTAAGAGTGAACGTTACTGCTGAATTGTGAATAGCCTAGGCCTACCAATAAAAGCATTAATATGAATGCAAGTAGCCTTGTGGCTTTATATAATGGAAAGGCATTTGCTAAAAACATCAGTGTTACTTTGTTATCATTGCTCATCAATAAATAATATTATCCTTCTTCAACAATACGGTTGACAGGCCGCAACCTGTAGTCTAATCGTCTAAAGACAACTTGTCACGATTTAGACATAGCGAAGTCCCAACATTTACAGCTTGACCCACCTGTCAATTGCTTACGTTTTAAATACAATTATTAAACTAAAATCGGGTGTTTAAATTTTGGGGTGAGGCAGTATAATAATAATTTTCGTCTATTCAACAATCCGGTTGAAAGACCGCATTCGGTTACAGTGTACAATTATGCAGTTGAAACAGTTTGCAGGAACTCATAATTTATTACAGAATACATAAATCTTACCTGCACAGACAGCCTGCAATAGGCTACATGGAGCTAAAAGCAGCTTAGTTACAAAGCATATCCGCCCAATAATAAATAACGCAACGCAGCTTTATCCCATTATATGCAAAACTGTTTGGTGTAGGCTATCTATTTAATAAAGCACTTAGAGATCTTAGCAGGTAACTGCCATAGCCTACTAGGCCCAATGGCTGCGAGTTATTAAACACAATAGCCTAAGATTATCGATAAAATTATTGCCAACGCAAGCCACAAAGTCTGTTAAACAAAACGTGCTTAATGATGTCACTGGTTATGAATATTCATAATATGGGATCGGCCAATGAGAAGGCGCATAAGGCTGACAATGCTACCAAATCGGGTACGGAATGCCTATATGCCACCGGGCTGTGGCCTGCCAGTGCCCGCAGCCAGGCCAAAGGTAGGTAAAGCAGAAAATCGCACAGGATCGAGTATCAAAGAGCTTTTAAATGTCAAAATCGGCACGAGGTGTTGTAGTATTTTTCCACAAGGTGTTTTTAAATGGGTGTAGGCACAGAATGTGGTGTAGGCTATTACATAATTTTGCATTCGAAGCTTAGAGGGCTACATTTTCGGGTTTCCGATTACTGTAACCATCGACCCCATTCTCAAATTTAAGAGATAAATGTTTTACAGCTCGAGCTGAAAATGGTGAATATTATTTCAATTTGCAATAAAATCAGCTTGGCACTCGACAAGAATAATGTAGATTATTTTCTTTGTTGTCAAAAACTGGTAGTTTAATGTATATTCTCACTAAATACAATTATTTCAACTGTTTTGACAGTTAGAACAAATCTGACTAATTATTGGGACCATTGGCCTCCTACTATCAGACGTGGGGTGGGGGGAGTTTTGATGTCACGAAATTGAAGTCACGACGTTGGCCTACTTTAGACTACACAATTTGTACTCTGAAATGCAATTGCATTTTCCACGTAAGCCTATCTTGTTATTTTAAATAATATTCCATATAGGCATGGCCTATCCCATAATTATTTGTTATTCAAATACATTTTTCCGAAGTGTCTGTTTTGTCCACTTCTGCCGTCCGGTGCGTAGTCCTATAGACAATTGGTAGGGGCCTAATATCCAAACACGTAGTCTGTAAAACCCAGGAAGAACGCCGAGAGAGGGGGATGTAGTAAGAAAGGGTGAGGAAAGACAGTATAATATGGAGGGAGTGCGGTAGGGGGAGAGAAAGAGGTCTGACGTCAGTCACATTGTCACGTGACGAATATATCTACATCATCAAATAATTGTTTTAGAA
Source organism: Lumbricus rubellus (assembly GCA_945859605.1). Classification (NCBI taxonomy): domain Eukaryota; kingdom Metazoa; phylum Annelida; class Clitellata; order Crassiclitellata; family Lumbricidae; genus Lumbricus; species Lumbricus rubellus. The sequence goes on from OX243812.1 coordinate 56,853,309, forward strand.
TTGTTTTAGAACAGGTTGTCAATATTATAATAATTTTATGGATTCACACTGCATACTGTAGAGTGTAGACGAATGTACTTTACAAATATTATCAGAATGACGATTATTTCGTACGATAGCTGCCATAGCTGATGATGATGGTGATGATGGTGGTGGTGGTGATGATGATGATGATGGTGGTGGTGGTTGTGATGATGATGATGCTGATGATGATGATGATGATGATGATGATGATGATGATGATGATGATGATAACGATGATGGTGACGATGGTAATGATTTTGGTGGCGATGATAATGAGGAGGAGGAGGAGGTGGGGGTTGTTATGACACTGAAATTACGAAATACCCTACGTGACTCCAGAGACGACAATGACCGAGCTCGATGTTGCGCCGATGATGATAATTAAGTTAGTCGCCCTGTACAAAGTGTACAATCATGATGCTAGGCCTAGGTTTCGTGTGGTTTTGAGCAATTTTGGTAGACTTACATTACATGACTGATGATTACACACAGACTGATAGACAGACATACACACAGGGAGATGGTGGAAGAAAATTGAATGACTGTTGAGACATAATTATAGCCTACGTTGCAAACCCTTATCCTAATCCTTGCAACCTTCCGTTCAATCAATCAATCAATCAATCAATCAATCAATCAATCAATGTTTTTATTGAAAATGAAATATCCGGTGCAATGACGACCCATCAAAGTTCATAACCTCCCGCATATAAATCAAGCGAGCCCTTTAATATTTGTTCCTTTTATTGAAATTTATATAGCGCCATTTAAGACTGTTTGACTTCAGAGTCACTCCCGACCAAACGCACAGCTGAAGTCACCACGATCGACAAAATGTTCTTCCAGCGATTGCATTTGCAGACAACTGTACAGGCGAAGAAGAGAAGTTCATTTATACAATTTATTTAAGAAAGGGTGAACCAGACCAAAACTTTTACGCCTGGACCTGGCCGTCAAAAGTTCTGCTTGTATTTATCTGGCATTTAATCGTCTCTCTCTCGTCTCGTTCAGATTCAGCACCTCCCTGCAGCTGTGGACTTTTACCGTCGATCGTTAGGTGGATCATATCCCCTAGTCCCACCGAGAGCGACAACCGAGATTATTAAAAACAAGAATGGCATTTTGCCAGTTTTGCCAGTCTCACCGTACCCCACTCGGTGCGGTTCGATCGCTCGTTGGCGCGCGATATAGTGTGACGTAGCGATCAATTGCAGCCGACTCGCGCCAAAGTTCTGACGAATTAACACTGACCCAGCGTCACGTTTACCAGCAGTACAGATCTCAGCTGTGATTGGCTGTTAGAAACCACGTGGTGTGGTGGGAGTGGCGATTGAGTCAGGCGGAATAGAACAGTGGAATTTTCCATTCTGCTTGTTATTCAATTCAATAGTAGACTAGTGCCGTCTACGATGAAACACTAGCGCCATTGGCGAATTAAAACGGTAACAGTCACATGCGTAACTAAATTTCAATTGCTAAGGAGGCGGCAGAGGAGGAGGAGAAAGAAGGAGAGAGGAGGAGAGAAGATGAGGAGGAGAACGAGGAGGAGGAGAGGAGAAGGAGATAAGAAGGAGGAGCCGAGGAGGAGAAGGAGGAGAATGAAGAGGAGGAGGATGATGGGAGGTGAGAAGGAGGAGGAGGAGGGGAGAGGAGGAGAAGGAGGAGGAGAGCACGAGGAGGAGGAGAGCACAAGGAGGAGAGAAGAGGAGAGAAGTGGAGGAGAAAGAGGAGGAGAGGAGGAGGAGGAGAGGAGGAGGAGATAAGGAGGAGATAAGGAGGAGGAGCCGAGGAGGAGAAGGAGGAGGAGAATGAAGAGGAGGAGGAGAAGGAAGAGGAGGAGGAGAAGGATGGGAGGGGAGAAGGAGGAGGAGGAGGAGCCGATGAGGAGAAGGAGGAGGAGAAGGAGGAGATGAGGAGAATGAAGGGAGATGAGAAGGAGAGAGGAGGAGGAGGAGGAAGAAGAGAGGATGATGATGAGGAGGAGGAGGAGCCGAGGAGGAGGAGCCGAGGAGGAGGAGGAGAGAGGAGTCTCTTAAGCTAAACTCGAGCAATTATTGTCTATGCAGGCGTATAAATTATTTAACCTTTGAAAGGTTAAAATGAATGCCACCCATTCAAGAATCAAGATGGGGATGATGATAATGATGATGATGACGACGACGATGATGATGATGATGATGACGACGACGATGATGATGATGATGCTAATAATGATGATGATGATAATGATGATGCAGCGCTAATAATAATGATGACAATGATGATAACGATGATAGCGCCTCTCGAATAATGAATATTCAGATTTCTGACGCGATCTCATCACGGAAACTCCGCCGGAAAAGAAATACCTTAAAAGACTAAAGAATGAAGTATACTGGTGTGGAAAAACCGGCCCATTGTAATTGAGGATGTTTTGCTGATTCATAATATCTTTCAGTGTTTATTTTTCTAAAGCGCACATACCCCCAGACGTACGTGTGACAGACCCTTAAACGCAAAACCATGCGTGAAGTGTCCGTTGTGGTCCAGTTGGTTTTGCTGTCTCTATTTAGCCTTAATATGACCAACGATCGCAATGTTAGGCTTGCTATAGGCTATTATACCTGGTTGGTTGTTTGATGCAGCTTTGGAATGCAGCCCCCTCCTCCTCCTCCCTGTCCGTTTCTGCGTTCTATCATGTCGTTAATGCTATTCATACTTGCGCATGCATGTTATGTTATGTGGCCTGCGACCCAAGCCACCACCACTCATATCTTTATCATTAGGCCTACTATAGGCCTAGTAGCTAAAACTGTGGCCTGACTTTCAGGTTCACCGCATTTGAATGAGAAGAATAAAGTTTCCGCTATAAATATCATCATCAGCTGCGTATGAAGACTCATTGTGGAATTTGAGGAAATTTATTTTCCCCATTCAAGTCATTTCGACCAGGAAGTTATTGCCCCTTCTTCCGGTTGTAATTATATTTCCTTCTCTGTAAGTGCCCCTCCCCACTGTCTATGCACCTCACACCTAGGTTTTTTTCTCAGATGCGATTTCATCGTCGCATTGAAACCATCCTGTTCAGCCGAGGTCATAGGTCGTGAGCGCTCCTTAGTAGTAACCTCGAAAGGGCGCTATATAAGTCCCCATAGTGAATAAAGATTAAAGAATGAATAATAACATTATAATTTTATATAGCGCTCCTCTTCTACACGTCAACGATTGAAGGAATAATGGTTTCAATCTGTTAAGAAATTGGGTAAAACCTCAAATAAACGCCATCTGCCGAATGTATCAATGTTGCCATTTATTATGCATGCCTAAATAAGTAGGACACAGTATATTTCTTTACTCATCCAACTGCATAACCGCACTTTGGTTTACATGAATTTGCGCATCATAAACCATTCTTTAAAAAAACTTTTTCCATTAAGGGACATTTCGATCACGTGATCTGGGACGCGTGGAATCATAGGCGTACGGGAGGTTTCAGAAGTGGGGGGGGGCAAAGATTGAACTTCTGCCCGAAAAATTTATCCGGCCAAAAAGTTGGTCGTCCGCGACTATTTTTGCCCGAAAAACCAGATTTGCCCGAAACTTGACGACCTTTTTTTTTTTTAATTTTTAGTCGTCCGCGACTTTTTTGCCCGAAAAACCACCGAACTTGCCCGAATTTGGGGGGAGGGGGGCAATTGCCCCCCTGCACCCCCGCCTCGTACGCCTATGCGTGGAATTATTGGAATATATAATATGCGAGTGTCCCGAGTCCGTCAAGGCAACGGTAAAGAGGCTCCTAACTGCCTTTTCACACAAGTTGACACAACGACATGTTCCAATGTTGGCTTATCCTCTGGAATGTATACCAATGTCGAACTAGACGGGACATCATGGATGATGGACTCCTGCCGCCGAGCAACCCCCCCCCCACGATAAAATTATGCTGGTGATGCATAATATAGCAAACGGGCCACAGTCGCTGTGGTTGACACATCATGAAGCATTGATCCTGCAAGGCCATGATTGTGTTGTCATGAATCGCAGAGCATCATATACATAGCCAGGACGCATATTAAAGAGCCCATGCGGTTTACATGCGTTTCAAAGTCAAAATACATGATAGTGGACCGTCGGATGGCTCTTCATTCATTCATTCATTCATTCATTCATTCATTCATTCATTCATTCATTCAATATGGATTTATATAGCGCCCCTTCAAGAAACATATTCAGAGGCGCTCCCAGCCGAGGCGAAAGAAAACACGAGAGATTTATGAAGCAAAGTAGGCCCTTGAACCGTCAAGGAATATATAATATTGTGCAGATTCAAAACTTATTCATTAAATTTTTATAAGTTGCTTTAGATATCAAAAAAAAATAACAATAGAACAATGTTTCAGTTATATACTATTGCTGATATACAGAACCAATTATGACCAGCTAATCCTTTACTTTACCTAAAAGCGACTGGCAATCCAGTGCTGCTCATTATTAAGTGTTCAACGTACTGTATAATTATAGTTTCTAGCAAAATAATATAGGGCCTAGTGCAAAAGAATACTGGATATTTAGTTGGAGACAGTCCCCGCGTGTGATCTCCTTCGGACTCGTACAGCCCGACAAATTAAATGTATATACTTAGTATGCGTGGCTGTATGGATTGATGTATTGATGCAATCATGTGTCTGTCTGTCAGTGTGTCTGTTTGTTTGTTTGTTTGTCTGTCTGTCTGTCTGTGTGTCTGTCTGTCTGTCTGTGTGTCTGTCTGTCTGTCTGTCTGTCTGTCTGTCTGTCTGTCTGTCTGTCTGTCTGACATTCTGGATCTGTAATTGGAACGGAACGGGACCATGTATCTGCCTTGCTTAAGTTTGTTTCTGCAGCTCAGTGCAAGCTGAATGAGATGTTTGGCACCAAAGATTTTACACGATTTTTAGCTTTCGTTGACACTGGAGCACTGTGGAATCGACGGATCTGAACACAACTGACTGAGACTCCATGATAATTAATTATTTCAAAAGACCGATGCTTGTCATTCATGCATACTTGCGACATACAAACATACTGACACAAACGAGTATGTGAATTGCACAAACACATTGGGCCGCCCGCACGTAACGGCAAACGCTCCCCACCCCCCGGAAAATTGACACCAACTTTTTAAAACTATTACTTTTGGCTTTTAATAAATTTCTTTGCTCTTAAGCACTAAGGACCCCCAAAGTGAAACTGAGAAACTTACATTTAAAAACTTGTAGGAAAAATTCCAACGGTCTTAATTTCATGCTTTGAATTTTTCTTGCCAACAAATTTAACCACGCTTTTTGACCATTGTGTTGTGCCACCCCCCCCCCGCCCCCAACAAAAATTCTGCGGGCGCCCATGACAGACACGCGTAGACATAGATCTAAGATACAGACAGACAGACAGACAGACAGACTAGCAGAAAGACAGACTGGTAGACAGACAGACAGAAATACAGAGAAATAGTGGCAGTAAATGGTGTTTGGAAATAGGGATTAATTTCTGCTGTAAGAATGGAAGGAAGGCAAGACGGTTAGACGGAGGAGTGGAAGAAGAGATGATAACAGCAAGGAAGGATGGAAATAATAAGATGAAGAAATATTCGGATAGTGGATGAGAGCATGATTGAATGAAGGTAGAGAAGAAAGAAGGAAGTTAGAAAGGAAGTTAGAAAAGATGGTTGACAGGAAGTCGGTACATAGAAGGACAGATTGTAGTAGCAGACCTAGTAGTAGTGAAATGGAAGAAAGATTAAAATGAGAAAGGACGCTAAGAAAGAATTAGGGAAGGAAATTAGGAAGGCAGGTAGTAGTTTTCAATCTGGGAAAGGGTGGCGGCTGTTGTGTCTCATTCTCTGAGTGTGATGGTACAGCGGACGCCATCACGTGGTTCGAGAAGAAACGTTTCGTAGCAGTCGAACGACTGTTTCATGTCCAGCTGGAAGTTGAGACGCTGGATGATCTTCGCCAGAACAACGCGACTCTCCAGCTTCAGAAGCAACAGCAAAACGCACCATCCACACGTTAGTCATCGCGTGACCTGAGGTAAACGCCCGTAGGGCATGCAACTTGAATGATCATATAATTTATTAAGAGTAAAGCTGCACATAGATTAAGGGCTGAACAGACTGTTAAATTTGTCAATGCATAAAAATTGGTGAAACTCAAAAATTGAAATGAAGTCCGAAAAGGAGTAGGCCTATAACTGTTTCTATGTCTTCAAAACCAGACATGCAGGTTGTGGGTCAAAGTCCAAAGTGGATCGGCAATATACCGGTATAGACTACCGGTATTCGGGGGCCTCCACATGAAGTATAGGCCTAAAGTAAAAAAATATTTGACTTTGCACGTTTTGACGTTTTCTGCCTAGGCAAGAACACCGAGCAAAAGACGAAAAGACGACTGAAAAGTTAATCTGATGAAATGTAATTTATGTGCAAAGTAAAGTAAGTCTTACATGTATCTAGATAGCGTTAATGAGTTTGTATATCGCAGGTAATACAGAAGTATAGGCTCCTATAGGATGATATATTAGGCCTATAATAAGACTATACAGTGGTGTAAACATTTTACACTCACTCTCAGTGGCCTCACAAACTAACGATAGAGATACATCAGCTTATAGTTTACTAGAGGCCTATAATTTTACTTAATAATTTTTATTATTATGAATCTTTGCAAAACTAAATTACCTTGGCTGCATTTTGGCCCAAACAATTTCTATGTCCGAGAGCAAACGGGAAGAAGACGTATTTGGACGGCCTGCAAATACAAAAATTTATTTAAAATCATCGTTATTGCAAAGACAAATTTATATAGCGCCACTTGAAAGAGGAACTCGTTCAGCCCATTGATATGTATTAAGGTTTACTGGATTGGTACAGCTTCGGCTACTGGTCCATGGCCAACGGCGAATCGCACGTGACTTCCTGTCAGGGAGGCGCGTGGTTGTTCCTATGTAAACCCATGTTAAATTAGTCAACTTTAAAAGCTATTTTCAAGAAATCTGGTCAGTGGCCGGTAAAACAGTTAGGTTTATTGTTTTGTATGTCACTCAGCTCAGAAACCCTAGGCTGGTTTTAAACAATTTTGTATCATCGCTGAGAAATTTGCGTTTTAAGCCGAAGAGTGTGCCGCCTATCCTTTGCTATGGTTGCCTCTAGGAATCTTGGGACTTGCCCCAGAGAATCCTGGGATTTTCTCTAACGAATCGTTGGCTTTGCCTCAAAGAATCCTGGGATATCCCTGAGTGAGCGATAATCCGTACTTTCATAGGCAAGTTCCTATCCAGTAGGCCTAACTATAGCCTAATAGGCCTACATATCAATGGTTCAGCCTAAAAAATTCACTGAATTTATTAAAGGTTGCATATATAAAAGACAGCCATTCCCCCCCCGTGAACTCCTTAATAATATTATGTCTACTCACATAGGCGCCGAGTTGATTCGAAGAGTGGTGGTGCCCATAGAACATTGAAAAATCCGCGCGTGAGCGCGGATTTTTTTTTTACCCTTTTTTGTATGTATGTGCACTTGTTATAGCGCCCCTTCAAGCTCTCTCTACTCAGAGGCGCTCCCGATGCAGAGCGGACACTGCATCGGAGTTTCACGCCGAAGCGCTGAGCAATTGTAAGTGAAGGACTTGCCCAAGGTCCTTATACGCGGGGAGGTGGATTCGAACCTCGGACCTTCCGGCTCCAAGGCAACGACGCCACCACTAGACCACCGCGCCCCACAAACATGGGAGAGTTATTAAAATTAATCATAGGCGGAGACTTGGTCCTGGTTTTAGGTGACAAATTCGGTGCCTATAAGGACGATCGCTGAGGCGCTCAACGCCGAGAAGGGTAGGAGTTTAGAGGAGGAGATGTGCTATTCGAACTTTTCGAACTTTTTAATTGCCACACTGCGATGGTAGCATCTTAGACTGTCATTTTGATGAAATTGATAATCATAATCGTGATTTAATAATTGAAAAGCGTCCTTGCCATTGTTTCAAAAATCCACACTGAAATAGTGACATTTTAAGATGCTATCTCAGCAAAATGTCTTATTATTTCATTGCTTAGAGACATGATTTAAGACTTCAATAAATGTTCCTCTCAATTGTTTAAAAAAATCACTTTTTGGATCAACATGTAGTTCTCTTGGAATCCATATAGAAGACAAGTACAATCTTCGTTAGCATGGGCATCTTGGAGCACTCTTCCCTAATATAATTAGGTCAACAGGCTCAACTTTTGCAAAAGAAATCAAACAATTATGTCTACATTAGCCACTATTTAGTGAGTCAATATTAATAACACTGGAAAAAGTTTTTCATAATAATTATAGTCTTTCAAAAAGTTTTGACAATTTAGTAAAGGCTGATTTGTCAACGCAGACAATGAGACAAGAACAATATCCCGCTTTTGTGATGCTATGAGTTGACTCTCGCGCAGTGAGGAACATTATTGAGCATGTACAATAAAAGGAATCAATGTAATTAAAATCGTCGCCTTCGTCCGTAATGAAAAAAATGACGGAAGCGGATCGAATAAATAAGCAGGATTTCGGTGTTTCTTTGTATTCGCTGATCGGCTGAAGACCAATAATATTGAATTCACTCTACCGCATGGGGTAAAACTGGAGTAATAGTAAGGTAGACTAGCTGAGTTTTGAAAAATTATAAAAGACGGAATGATTTTTATAGATAAGCAATGCCAATGAGAAATAATGTCTTAAAAAGCACATCTTGTCGGCTGATTTCTGGGGGTGCCCATGCATAGGCGGGCCTCGCATGGCCAATTTCTGGCGGTGCTGAGCACTCACGGGCCTCGCAGAGTCGGCGCCCATGTCTACTCACATGTCGGGATTTCCCGGACGAAATCGTTCTGGATCAAAGACATCGACATCTCTGTAGAATTCCGGAACCCTGCCACTCACAAACGGACTGACCTGAAGTAACAATCACAAAAACCATCCATGAAGTATAGCCTACTTGCACACCGTTTGCATTGTTTCGTATCGCATTGTTTTGTATTGCATTTGTTGGTGGATTGATCCATTGTTTAACGACAGTTTATGACAACAGAGGTCGTAGCCGTCGACAAAGATTAGTTTGGCATAATAGCCTACAGCCTTTTTAGCGCATGGCCGATGACATGTTCAGAACTAAGGCAAAATTATGATAGAACAAAAAATATGACAGATTTTTGCATTTCCTGCAAGTCAGTAGGAGATGGAATAGCAGTGTTTCAATGTGCGAGTGTTTTCGAAACCATGGCAGACAATGGATTGGATCAGATCAGTGCCGGTGACACGAAAAGGATTATTCCCCCCCAAAAAAAGCTATCCGGGGGGATGAATTAATCTATCCCCCAGGATGGAATTAACCGGTCGAGACTATCCGGGGGGATAAACCATTCTATCCAATATTTTGAAAAATGTGTATAATTTAAAAAATTATACTTTAATCAAAATTTAAAGTGACTCTAATTGTTTCAAGTGACCTAAGCAATGCCAAGAGAGAGGCAACTCGAATTTATTTAGTGTCTCCGAGTGTTTTTAAGTGTTTTAAACGTTTTAAGTGCTATAAAAACAAAGCAAAACAAATTATCTAGTAGGAATAAACATACCTGTTAGTGTCATTGTTCAAAACAATGCAGATGAAAATTAGTTTGCAAAAATAAAAGCACGCGGAAGTGTTTTTTTCGACTTTTCCTCATTTTGGGGGATACTTTTAATACGGGGGATACTCTATTTCGTGACACCGGCGCTAGGGTACCTGAGGCCCCCCCCAAAAAAAATTGGGGCCCCCATACCCTGAGCTGTCATCTCAGCAAAATTTTTAATAATATATGTGCTAAAATACATAGTGTAATACTTCAATAAATATCCCCTCTCAATTGTTAAATTTTTTGGAATTCCATGCTGTAGGCTAATTGTAGAATTTTAAGATGTCATCTTTACAAAATTGCTCATTTTTCAATGCTGTTAGTCGTGGTTTAGGACTTCAGAATGTCCCATCTCCATTTAATAAATTTGTCCGATTTGCCAGAACTTTGACTGTAATGGTAGCATTTATAGTCTGTCATCTTAACAAAATTGATCATTATTGATGGACAGTTGATGATACTTATGAAATATTTCCGAAATAATGGAGATACAAGAACTCCGTCCCAACCACAGATTGTGGGTCGTGCCCCTGTCCACACCCCCAAGTCTCCCCTTTGGTTGAAGGACAATTGCTCTATTGGTTTGTGTAATATTATTTTGTATGTTTTGCGTTAAAACATAATTCTGTGCGTGGTTTCAGGAATGAACAGTCATGAAAGGTAGCCTTACCAGCTACATTTGAGGCCCCTAACAAACTTGACATCAGACACGTACCAAGGACAGCTGGGACCCTACACGGCCTTTAATGTTGGGGCCTCACGCAGATTCTATTTTGAGGCCTCACTCAATTGGCAATTATAATAAATTACAATTTATAAACGTTGTGTTTAAGAAAGTGGACAAAACTGCCTGAGTTAGTTTAAATGGCTTTACTTACACCCAAAATCAGTATGATAGGCCTACTTGCATCAAGTCTGGTATGGCAGTGCTATTTGATTAGTTGAGGCATGCGCCAGACCGGATCTGGAGCCTCAAGTAAATGCGCCAGTTTAATAAATATACAGTCACAAATAGGCATAATGACCAGCTAAATTTGGAGGCCCCTTTCAAACTCGGAGGCCCTCAAACTCGGAGGCCCCCGGCCGGGGGGTATGGGGGGGGGGGGGTGCTAGCGCCGGCACTGGATCAGATGATAAACGGGTAATGGAATTCTAGAGAAGTGGGTGATAGACCTCCTGCTTGAAGATCTCTAATGCAGCAAGTCAATGAGTTCAGTAAGAGTGAATGAAGAACCAACGGAATGGTTCAAGACCACATAATTATGTGGATCGTCACTTGATTTGTTTATCTTAGTCTTCTGCTGGATAAAGCCATAATGAGTTGTGCCATGCATTCTGTCGAAGTCTAAAAATAGCTCAGGAGAGTAATTTTAAAAATCGTAATCTTGATCTCCAAATTTCGAAAACGCCAATCGAAAGCCAGGTGCAAAGTAGCGCCAGGGCTTTTTTAACGTGCAGTTGTACACAAAATGTGCAGTTCTAAATGGATTTGTGCAGCTCTGTAGAAGCACTTCTGTGCAGTTAAAACTAGTTGAAAAAGACCATTTTCCTTCAAATGGGAGTAATTTACCATGGAGGATGGGAAAGGAAAGAAGGAGTTGTGCAGTTCTAAAAATTCATTAAGAAAACAGCTCTGGAGTAGCCTATCAGCTTATTCATGAGCACTGTGTCTATTCAGAGGGTTGTCCAAAACAGTAGGTTCTAATCCGAAGGAGGGCGTAGTAAAAGAAATGCAATTGTTATGGCCAAAAAATACTTTCATACGTTTGTGGCCTTCCAAGATATGAGAATTTCTAAAGTGCCACTGGAAAGCCAAGCGCAGGGCCACAGCTTATTCACGAGCTCTGTGTCAAGTCAGAGGACCATAGCACGCTTAATGCGGCCATGCGAAAAAGCCTGCAGCAGGATTGCAATATAATTATTGTACATTCTGATTAGTTGGTTTGTTGCTAACCACAAGGTTTGAATGTGCGGGTATTTTGTATCCTTCGAAAGTCGTTTCGTGGAGGTTGGTCCTGAAGAGCCATGGAATAGGATCCCAGTAGCGCAGCGACTCCTGGAAGACCATGTTGAGGTATTCCATCTTGATGAGGTCCTCACTTGAAACGAACGTCTTGCTTCCGAGAACTGTATCGACTTCTTCACGAATTCTACAAACACCAATTGTATACATTTGAACTATTACGTTTGTGCGTATGCAAACTATGCATAGTTACAATAATTATCTGCGCATAAATTTTGTAACTATGCTATGCGTAATTGTGCATGTACATTCTATATTGTGCTTGCATCATTGCATGTATGGTACTATGTATAGGCCTGTATATACATATATGAGTAGTGATGTAGCTTTTCCGGAAAGATATTTTTCCGGAAACTTTCCGGAAACTTTCCAGAAACTTTCCGGAAACTTTCCGTAGACCGAAAAATACATCTAACACACAATGTCATATTTTCCCTATCATAAAACATATGAAAATTTGAGTTTTTAAAGTTCCTTTTATTGGCAATGTGGGAAATGTTCACCTTAAAGAATTAAAATGACCATTAAATGCTTTCATTTCAGAATATCTGACAATTTGACATTTTGGCAGCTGCTTTGAACCTGCTCAACTATTTCTTTCACTGTGCTATTATATTGCAACAGTTAAATGGTGATGTAAATTAGCTGAATCCTTGAAAGTAAGGAAAGAATGTAAGGGATTTCAGAAGTAATAAATTAAAGAAAATAATTATGGACAGTAAATAAATAAATAAAGTTACATAAGATAATAAAAAGGCTTTTCCTTGTCCATACACTGCTTACTCAAGGCAACAACTCATAGATAGAAAATTTAAACCGAAACATATTCTTTGCTGCTTATCAAGAGCAGATTTGAAAATCGATTAGTCTCACACTGCAATGGCATTGCCAATAACATCATATTTCATGCATAAAATAATTGTATATATGTAGGAATTAATCTGTTGCAGTACTTATTAAAACATTTGGTGTCTATAGTGTACTGAATCAATTGCTGTTTTTGTTTCATATTTTCAGAAGTAAAAAAATTAAGAAGAGTTAGGTGACCAAATCATAAAAAATTTCTTCATAATGACCGTGAAGTCTGATTGCAATTAATTCTTATGTATTGTCGGTGTGTACACTAAACAGTAAGCAATAAGTGTTGTTTATTGAATGAAAAAATCAGCAATGACTATAATTATAATATAGCTTACAGTGATTGATGTTTAAGCATATTTATGGATTTAAAATGTTATTTAGTAATATTGTATTGATGGAAAAATATCGGTAATTTTTCGGAAAGTTTCCGGAAAGATACGTCGGAAAGTTTCCGAAAGTTTCCGGAAAGATATGAAACTTTCCGGGAAAGATTTCCGCCTCACAACACTATATATGAGCACATATGAATGTGCTCATTCATTCATTCATTTCATTCATTCATTCATTCATTCACTCCCTCATTCATTCATTCATTTCATTCATTCATTCAATTAACTTACATAGACTTACCTATATAATAGACTAAAAGCATCCACATCAGTGTGCAGTGCTGTGCACTTTGCCAACTAAGAGCCTCCTCTCACTTCTGACATTTCTAGGAGTCCAACCATTGACCGAGAAGGTCGATGATGATGATGATGATGACGACGACGACGACGATGACGATGATGAATTGCTAAAGTAACTGATGAGCGTTCTATCCACACTGTAATCTAGCAATTAGAAGCAGCGAAAAAATTCCCATATTAGATATGGCAGTTGCAAGAATAATATATTACTTCTTCAAGATTTCTGGGTTGCGACCGATCTCTTGAACGGCGAAACTCATTCCAATGGATGTCGTGTGATGCCCTACAATCAAAGTAATGCATACGCAATGTATCACTGAAGATTCACTATGGCATAATAATATAATATCTTCATGTAGTCCTATAATGTATCTTCATAAAATGTGATGTAATGTGTCTTTATGAGGTGCTATATGTATCTTTATGCGATATATATTTATGAAATGTGATGTTCATTTAAGTGATGTAGGCCTTGTAGGGTCTACCTTTATGTAATTAATTATCTGCCTAAAATGTAATATATCTCTATGTGGTGCCTCTTTATGAAATGTATTGGTTTAAGTGCATCTTTATGAAATGCGATTTATCTTCAACTGATAGATCTGTATGAAATGCGATGTATCTTCATATGATGCATCTTTATGAAATGTGATGTTCAGTTACGTTATGTATTTTTATGAAATGTGATGTTCGTTTAAGTGATGTAGGCCTATCTGTATGTAATGTATTTTTATGAAATGTGAGGCGATTTAGTAATAATAATAATGAAGCTGAGCACTAATTCCGTGTCAATTGTGAGAGCTCGATGATTCCCCCATCAAAGGGTGAATCCATTGTTGGCATGGCAGCAATAGTTGATACACATCATACAGCGGTCCCAACCCATGACCCGCGGAACAAAAGTGGCCGGCCAGGCCAAAAAATGGCCCTCATCTCTCAAAGAATTGGCAAAAATATGTCAAATAAATTGACAGTTTGGACAGGATAGAACACATAATCAATTATTTTCTATTGCACATTATTTTATATTGACGTCGATAAATAAAATCAAACATGCTATTTTGAATTAATTACAACAATTTTAAATGCTTTTAGTTAATAAAAATTTAACCTTGTGGCCCCCTAATGTCCTTCAACTACGACAAAGTGGCCCTCGTGTCCTCCAACTTAGAAAAAGTGGCCTAAAGTCGAAATAGGTTGGGAATCACTGATCTACATGCACATCTTCATCGAATTCAGACAATAGAAGCAAAGCAAAAAAGTAAAATTATGTGGATGGAGGGGGATCGTTCCCCCGACTGGGACTCTAAGGTCAAACGGGAATGATCACTGTAAATGTGGATAGCGATCACATAATTATCAGTGTTATCCTGCAGACCTGCAGTGTGCGTATTTCAATGAACATATATCATATAATCGAAATCTCGAGATTTCAACTGCGCCCCAAGAGAGCGAAGTCGTGGGAATCAGCCAGACATTTCGTGTAGCCAGACCACTGACAAGTAACCAACGCAGAAGAAATGTAACTCGAATACTGTACAGTTACTAAGGGCAGGACAAAAATTCTGGCAGGTTTGCATGACCACCCAGATGATACCACCAAAGTGAGACTATCCTCGATGAAACCACCCAGATGAGACCTCCCGGGCAAGCTGCTTACCTGCAAAGAACACTGTCATATAGTCGTCGATAATGAGCTCCATAGTTTCAGGATCTGACTCGTGCTTTGTCGACACACCTACAAGAATTATTCTTCTTTTATTATTGTCATCTTTAGCATAATTATTTAACAATAACAATTGTAACAATAAATATATTTAATAAATTTATGATGACAATGATGACGATGTTGGTGATGATGATGGATGATGATGACGATGTCGATGAGAATGACAATGATAATGATAAATATAAACAATAGACTAATTACAATAATAATAATAACAGCAATAAAAGTGAAAACAATATTGCTATCAATGGCAGCAACAGTTCCATACCCATAGGTGCAATCACGTCCTAAAAGTTGGGGGACCATAATGAATCACGTCCTAAAAGTTGGGGGGACCATAATAATAAAGTTAGGGGACCACTCAAAAGTTGGGTGGACGCGTCCCGTGGGTCCCATAGGGTGGTTGCGCCTATGTGGACCATACCCCAAGCTTTGATCCAGAGGGTGAGAGCATCCTCTGGCACATAGTCTCCCGCTTCCATAGATGCGCATCTCTCCATCAACCACTCTTTTCCAGTTGTGCGAAGGTATTTCGTTGCTTTGAAGAACTCAGATTTCGTCACTTTCTTGTCCAGAAGAAACTGCAGACAAAACAAAGAAATTGAGAATTAAAATCTCAAAAGTTCTAAAGCGATACTTGAAAACCTTGCATGGGCACCAACTTTTTCCCGAGCGCCGCGTGAAGTCAGAGGGGTGAACTGCAGAAATGGCATACATGTGCGAATCAGAGAATAAGTGGAAAAACCGGCATGGTGTGTTTTGTTGAGTGATGAAGGGAAAAACTTGGAAGCTGGAGATTGGAGGGAGGCTTGGGTGAACTGGATGAGAAGAATAACATGCAGGCGAGGAATTGAAATCAACGGTTTGCTCAGCACAAAATAAAAGGAAGAGAAAAAGAGAAAAGTATAGGGGATGAAAAATGAAGATGAATTGAGAAGGGAGGACCAAGGAGAGGAAAAGCGGGAAAGGCAGAAGTAAAGACGGAGAAAGGAAGAGATGAAGAAGATATAAGAATCAAAGCTCGAGGGTACGCGTACCCTAAAATAGAATACGTTAAAATACGTACGTACCTTTCAAAAAATAGAATACGCGTATAATACGTAGCCTACGTACCTTTCAAAAAATAGAATACGCGTATAGGCCTAATACGTACGGTACCATACACACAAATTTTATTCATGGTTTACTCGGCGACCCATAGCCTACGTATAATCTGACGTCATCTGCAGGCCTATGCGTCATTGAAACCGGTACTTCCGGTGGCGTAGCAGTAAATTTAATTCGTTAAATTCTTCGGTTATAATTAATTTAATGCAAATTGCACTGTCTTACTAATTCATTCATTCATTCATTCATTTCGTGAATTTATATAGCGCTTCTTCAAGAAACTACTCAGAGGCGCTCCCAGTCCAGCCACAGCTAAAATAATAGGTTTTGAGCGAATTATAAAAAGCAGGTGAATTTAGTCTAGGCATAAGTCGCAAGTTTAGTGGGAGGCCATTCCAGATAGCGGGACCCACAGAAGAAAAGGCTCGGCGCTGTCTTGTAGAAGTGCGAGCTCGAGGAACCAAAAGCTCCCCCGTTGTCGTAGAGCGAAGAGCTCGACGGGCTGCAAGGTCAGAGACAGGTCGACAAAGAATAGACAGGTATGGTGGAGCACAATCAGTAAGGCAACGCCAGACAAGTGCAGCAACTCGGTAGGAGATGCGCTGTGAAACAGGGAGCCAGTGAAGAACATCACGCATATAAGCAGAGACGGGGGCATATTTAGGAATGCGGCCAATGAGGCGAGCAGCCGAACGAAGAACTCGTTCAAGGCGCCCAATTAGTCCAAGTGGCAGACCCATGAGTACCGAACTGCAGTGATCAATTCTACTGGTGACAAAGGCATGGACAAGTGTCAGAGTAGCACTATGAGAGAGAGATCTTGAGACAACTCGGAGTTGCCGAAGCTGGTAGTAGCAACTGCGAGTGACCAAATTGATATGCTTAGAGAAATTGAGCTCTTGATCCAGAGTAATTCCAAGGTCGCGGACTGTGAGAGAGAAAGATATATCAGGAAAAGTTGCTGTTATTAAGTGCAGGTCAATGGATGCCAATTGCCTGCGAGTACCAAACCAGATAAACTGAGTTTTAGAGGGATTTAGTAACAAACGATTAGATGCCATCCATGATGTAAGAGCATCAATGGCATTGGACATTAACGATACAGTGGACACTGCATCAGTGGCAAGGCAGTGAGCATAGGCCTGAACGTCATCAGCATAGAGTTGGTGCAGAAGGCCACATGCAGACAACAAGGAACCAATACCAGCTGTGTAGAGAATGTACAGTAAAGGGCCCAACACAGAACCCTGTGGCACACCAAAAGGGGCTGGGACCCAAGATGACCTTGAGGCACCCAATACCACACAGTTAGTGCGCCCAGACAGAAAAGAACGAAGCCACTCCAAAGGAGCATCAGCTAGGCCAAATGAAATAGAAAGACGCTGGAGCAGGATAGAATGATCAACTGCATCAAATGCAGCACTGACATCAAACAAAGCTAAAAGAGTGACCTGGCCACGGTCGATGGCACCATAGAAGTCAGATAATAGGCGAACTAAAAGAGTTTCAGTAGAGTGATTTCTACGGAAACCTGATTGCTGAGAGGGGAGTAACCCATTCATGTCTAAATATGCAATTAATTGGTTTGCAACAATTCGTTCTAAAATTTTGGATAAAAAAGTAACATTTGCAATTGGCCTGTAGTTGGCTGGATCATTTCGGTCCAGACCATCTCGCTTCAGAACAGGAAGCAGGATTGACTGTTTTTGAGAAGATGGAAGATGGGTTTCTTGGATAGACCGGTTGCAGAGCGTAGTGAGAAACGGCAGAAAGTCGTCTATGAGTTCTTGAATGATAAATGTAGGGACAATATCCAACTCACACGTTTTTGGCGCAGATGCTGTCTAATGATAGCTAAGTACACGTCACTGGTTTGCAAATTGCTGTAACTCGAAAGTTGCAGCACGTCTATATCTTATAATAGCCCACGCATCAGTCAGCGATTAAACGATGACCAGAGAACATGGGAAGGAATGGACGCACGTGAAAGTTTTGAAAAATGCGAAAAATAATTATTTAATTGAATGCAATTTTTTGACAAACAGTTCTGGTTTGGATCAGGCAATCGCATAAGAACACACCTTTGAAGTGCTGCAGCAGAACTGAGCCGACTGAGTGCATTCAGTGCAATGCATGCTGGATAAACATAGACCTACAATATAGCATTGCAGCAATTTACTACGCCATATACTGAGTTGTGATTGTTTGCTTAAATTAAATTGTAGCCTACATTCTTATAATGAGCAATGAAATGGTTAACGTATTTTATTTATTGTTACGTACCCTAAAATAGGGTACGTTAAAATACGTGCGTACCTTTCGAAAAATAGAATACGTATGGTACGTACCCTCGAGCTTTGATAAGAATAGAGACAGAGTATTGCATATAGAAGGATGGCGAGAAGAAAGGAGAAGAAAAAAGGATAAAAGAGGAGAGTTGAAACTTTAAAAGAGGAACGATAAAGGAAGGTAAGGAAGAAAGAAACAAGAAGCAAGATACTATATGAAAACCTATAAAAACAGATAGAATACCATAGAATGCAATACAAAATACAATGCCACGAACACAATGAAATATGCCTATAGAAAGCAATTTAATACAATACACAATAAGTCAACGATATGCTCGCGATGCAACGCAAAGTAAACAATTGGCCTCGATAGGAAATAAAAATGTGAAGCGGAATAAGTGAGTGAGGCAGAGGTAACGAGAGAAAAATTAGACGGGGCTTAAATTTGGCGCTTCCTATGTACATGATCGCAAAAGACATGGAATTTATTTTTTTAAATGTCAAAAAATTAATTGTTTATGAGGTTGAATCCGTTCCACCCCACCCCCACTCTAACTGAGCGCATGGGTGGAGGAGTCAGTCTTACAGGAACGAAGAATGCATTGACGCTGTCAGACATTCCGTCGGTCATCAGGTGGAAGGCGTGGACGAAATCACTGTGGTCATTCTCCAGGGCATTGATCTCCTTGTTATAGGCCACCTGACCATAAAACATATACACACAGTCACACAGTCATTATCACCATTGTCCATCATCATCATCACCACCACCACCACCACCACCACCACCACCACCACCACCACCATCATCATCATCATCGTCGTCGTCGTCGTCGCCGTCGTCGTATTTACCGCCACCATCAGCACCAGCACCATCACCACCATTATTATTACCACCACGACAACCATTACAGGGAGAAGCATACGCAAGGATTGATGCGCGGAGAGATAATGATAATAATTGTTAACCTTGGCGATGACATCAAGAGTCGTCTTCTGTATCTTGTCGTACATCTGAACGACTGTCTTCCCATCCGCTGCTCGCATCAGATTCTCAATGAGAGTGTCGGCCACTTCGTTGTAATGTCGCAGCATCGACTCCAAGTAGCTGGTGGCACACGGGAATGATAGAATCAATCAATCAATCAATCAATCAATCAATCAATCAATCAATCAGTCAGTCATCGATCAATCAAATGAAGCAAGCAATGAGTAAATTAATCAATCAATCGATTAATCAAGCTATCAATCAATCAAGCAAGCAATCTAGCAATCAGCAACTCAATCAATTAATAAATGAATCAGTCAGCCAGTCAGTCAATAAATAAATCAATCAGCCATTTACTGAGTCAACAATAGCAAACATCTCAGGTAAACTTAGAAATGACATAGAAACAGAAAGTTCAAGATTATTAATCTGCAAATGTCGTCAACAGGACATTAACTTTAACCTTATAGTTATCCGTTGCTTCTGCTGGCCATCGGGGACACGGTAGTCGCTTCGTTAGCCTATACAATGTATACATGTAGCGCTCGCTTGTCAGACCATGGCCAGCATGCTCATATGGAGCCTAACTAAGATCCAACAATTAATTTATGAAACATGCAACATGAAGTCAGTATGGGTAGCATTCAATTATGCACATGGAAATGCTGCAGGGAACCATGGATTGAGGCTACGGACTCCGGAGGCATTATGTGTGACATGGATCGTTGATTGAAATGCAAATGTACAATCGGGGTCAGGTTGATATAGGCCTAAGCTCTTAGCTTTTTCATGTCTTCCTGTTGCTTAGAGACCGTTCTGTATCCACTAGGCTACTTGTACTTGTACTCATGATCTTTTTGCTTCTTTGGCAATCTATATAAATGAAAATGTAACTGCGTACGCACGAATCTTTGGGACCAAGGATCTCGGTAAGTCCTGGACAGAATCTTTTCAAAATTGCAGCAAAACGTTCCGTTCCAATAGGCGCGGGTTTGCTAAAATCTTTTACAACAAAAAAACAACTTTCAATTCAATTCGACCAATTCCGAGTTGAAAATGCGCTATATAAGCCTTGCGGAACCACCATTTTGAAACGCGACCGAATTCGGCGAAGGCATATTTATGGACGATTTGATTTTGAACTCGGAATCGGTCGAATCGAAGTGAAAGTTGTTTTTTGTTGTAAATTTGTTTAAAAGCATGATGCAAACCCGATTCAACACATTCAATAGCGGCCGTCTTGCATACGCGTTTCCGCGTCGCTGTCGAGAAGGGACGGTGTGAGGGAGGAAAGGAAGGGGAGGGAGCGGGACGAAGAGAGAGAGGCGAGGGAGCGGAGGGGTGGAAGAGGGAGGGATGCAGGGAAGCAGAGGAAGGGACGGAAGGAGGGGGAACTGGGAGGGGGAGGAGCAGGGGGAGGTGGAAGGGTGGGTGCAGGTGGAGGTGGAGGGTAGGGTGCAGGGGAGATGGAGGGGGAAACAGGGGAGGGGGACGGGAGGAGGTAGAGGGAGAGTGGAGGGAATTGCACGGGGAGGGGTGGGAAGAGGAGGGGAGAAGGAGGATAAGGAGGGGAGGGGAGGAGGAGGGGAGGGGGAGTGGAAGGGCAAGGGAGGGAAGGGGATGGTGAGGGAAGAGGAGGTCGAATGGAGGTAGGGACGGTTGGATGCTCTTTTCAGCCACAGCAACGCGTGACCGGGTACGCTAGTAAATAAATAAATAAATAAATAAATAAATAAATAAATAAATAAATAAATAAAATATAGCTACTGAGAACGGGATCCTGAGCAATAGTAGTAGCAGTTTCACATCACTGTGTGATTACAGAGATCATTAGCGACGCCTTCCTCCTTTGTCCAGGCTTGGGACTGGCGCTGGCAGTGTGCGACCCGTTGCAGAGTTTAAATGAATGAGCAGAAGAGAGACTATCAAAGGTTTTTATGAGAGTTCGAACTTCAAAAATTAATGGTTATGTAGGCTTACTGTTTGGTAAATGTTACTGGTTATGACTGCGTGCTTACTGTTTGGTAAATGTTACTGGTTATGACTGTATGCTTACTGTTTGCTAAATGTTACTGGTTATGACTGTATGCTTACTGTTTGGTAAATGTTACTGGTTATGACTGTATGCTTACTGTTTGGTAAATGTTACTGGTTATGACTGTATGCTTACTGTTTGGTAAATGTTACTGGTTATGACTGTATGCTTACTGTTTGGTAAATGTTACTGGTTATGACTGTATGCTTACTGTTTGGTAAATGTTACTGGTTATGACTGTATGCTTACTGTTTGGTAAATGTTACTGGTTATGATTGTATGCTTACTGTTTGGTAAATGTTACTGGTTATGACTGTATGCTTACTGTTTGGTAAATGTTACTGGTTATGACTGTATGCTTACTGTTTGGTAAATGTTACTGGTTATGACTGTATGCTTACTGTTTGGTAAATGTTACTGGTTATGACTGTATGCTTACTGTTTGGTAAATGTTACTGGTTATGACTGTATGCTTACTGTTTGGTAAATGTTACTGGTTATGACTGTATGCTTACTGTTTGGTAAATGTTACTGGTTATGACTGTATGCTTACTGTTTGGTAAATGTTACTGGTTATGACTGTATGCTTACTGTTTGGTAAATGTTACTGGTTATGACTGTATGCTTACTGTTTGGTAAATGTTACTGGTTATGACTGTATGCTTACTGTTTGGTAAATGTTACTGGTTATGACTGTATGCTTACTGTTTGGTAAATGTTACTGGTTATGACTGTATGCTTACTGTTTGGTAAATGTTACTGGTTATGACTGTATGCTTACTGTTTGGTAAATGTTACTGGTTATGACTGTATGCTTACTGTTTGGTAAATGTTACTGGTTATGACTGTATGCTTACTGTTTGGTAAATGTTACTGGTTATGACTGTATGCTTACTGTTTGGTAAATGTTACTGGTTATGACTGTATGCTTACTGTTTGGTAAATGTTACTGGTTATGACTGTATGCTTACTGTTTGGTAAATGTTACTGGTTATGACTGTATGCTTACTGTTTGGTAAATGTTACTGGTTATGACTGTATGCTTACTGTTTGGTAAATGCCGGGTTCAGGATGTTCCTCTGATGTCTGTACTTGTCTTCGTCCAGCTGAGAGAAGACGCCGCGACCGACCAACCTACAAACAAACAAACAAACACATAAATAACACACAAAAACAAACACAAAAACAAACACACAAACAAACACCCAAACAAACACACAAACAAACACATAAACAAACACACAAAAAAACACACAAACAAACACACAAACAAACAGACCATTGAGTCATCGCGGATTTATGCGCCGCCAGCATTTCACATGCCAAGATTGATCCTAAATATTTGTATATTGTGAATGTGTTTCAAGTTAATTTGTGACTGTTATTTTACTTATTTAGCCTAACAGTTACTTATTTGACATTGAGGCCGCATACCAGAATTTGGTCATGTCTCCTGCAGCTGCATTAGAATGCTGGACGTGCTCCACTAGCTCCAACCGACAGCACAGAGTATCTATAGACTACCGAATCATAGCTTTGGTCTGATGGTTCTTGTTGGGTCTTGCTCCGGCCTTTCTTCTTGACCACTGCAGCTGGCCTACCCTGGGTGCACCGGCCCCCGGGTCGTCGCTATCAATACAAGCCCGTAGCCAGGATTTTATTTCGGGGAGTGTTTCTTCGGCAGAGAATTTCTGACAACTTTTTTTAGTTGTCAACCTTTCTCACGGCTATCATCGGAAACGACATTCTTACCATTTTCCACCTAATTTCATGTTTTTTTTATTATGTGCTAATGCATGCATTCTATTATTTTGGTACATTTTTCATTTCGGGGGTTGTTTTCATGGTTTTATTGCATGGTGTCTACTTCATATGCTAGTAAATGCATTATATTATTTTTGCATTTTCCATTTCGGGGGTGTTCAAACACCCAAAACAACCCCCTAGCTACGGCCTTGGTCGCTCTCTCCGCTCTGCTCATTCGCTTCCTTTGCCCGCACAGCTACCAATTAAGCAAAATAGTTTTGTTCCCCTTTTGACGCTGAGCTTGTTCCCCAGGTCCTCTCTGTCTCTTTATGCAAGGGCGGATCCAGGGGGGCAATCCGGCCATGGCCCCCCCCCCCATTTAGAAATGCCATGTATCGTGGCCCCCCCCCCCATTTGGTTTCAGTGGCTGCTGAAATGGTACGAATTTCCCGAAAATTTTGCCGGATGACTAAAAAAAAGGTCGTCAACTTTTTTAGCGGATGCGATTTTTTTCTCCCAGAGCCAAGGTGTCAAAAATATTTTGCCCCCCCCCCCGTCCAAAGTTTCTGTATCCGCCCTTGTCTTTATGTGCACATCTTAAAACTATCATTTTTATCCGTGCTGTGATTGGGAGCTCTCCTGAGAAACGCTACATGTATATGAATCCCTGTAATACGTGAATGCACGCGTGCATGTATTGTATACGTGTGTATTTTGCATAAGGGATGTATTACAAGTCATCTAACTAAATAAATTATGGATGGAATTAATGATTATTTCTACAGTGGACATGCCTAACGCAAAGCACAATAAAGCTCACCTAATTCCGTAAGTGAATCCAATCTTCTCATATGGATCTTTAGGTTTCGGAAAGTCTGGACCAGTTGTATAGATTTCCTTTAAAAAATCGACACCCATTGTATTAATGAAGTCGGTAGCCTTTCGAAGTAGTATTATATTAGGCCTATAAATATCAAGGTAGGCCTATGGGCATTTAAGTTAACTAAGTATCATCATCATCATCATCATCATCATCGTCCGTGGGTTCAACACCCATTGGTGTCAATCGCAAGTTTCAATGTTTTTCTCCATTTACTCTTCACCTGTGCTATTAGACTGAGTCCGTGTATGTCCATGCCACACCAATCCCTTACATCGTCCAACCATTCTCTACTTGGTCTTCCTCTGATTCCCGTACCATCGATCATTCCGAATATGGTCTGCTTTACTAGTCGGTTGTTGTACATCCTGCATACATGTCCGAAGAAATTGAGCATCCTTTCCATTATTTGCTGTATGATGTTTCTGGTGTTTTTCACTCTTCTGCGTACTTCCTTGTTCGTTATCTTCTGCTGCCATCAGATGCGTAGTGTCCTTCTGTAGCACCTCATCTCGAATGCTAATAGTTTGTCTTTGTCATGTTTGCGTAGCGTCCATGTTTCACATGCATGTAACAGTACACTGAATATGCATGTTTTGATGATCTTTATCTTTGTCTGTATACTAATCTCTCTGCTCCTCCAGATACTTCCGAAGCCCGCCATTGCTCCTGCTGCTTTCGCTATTCTTCTCTTTATCTCCTTCCCACAGTCGTTGTCCCAAGTCAGCAGGTTTCCCAGATATACAAATTCCTCTACGTTCTCTAGGCTCTCTCCGTCCACCTCCACCACCTTCGTACTCTCCCTCCTCCCGAATGCCATTGTCTTTGTCTTGCTGATGTTGATTCTTAGACCTGCCGCTTTCCCTTCCTTTTCCATAGTTTTCACATTTTCCTGTATGTTGTTAATGTCTTCTTCTATCAGGTCCACGTCATCTGCGAATATCAGGTTGTTTACTCTGGTGCCATGCATTGCGATTCCTGTTCTCCTGTTTTTGATTTTTTCCATCACTCTTTCCAGGTATGTGATGAATTCTGTCGGTGAGATGGGATCTCCTTGCTTTGGGCCTACTGAGGTGTTGAAGGTAGGCCTATGGGCATTTAAGTTAACTAAGTATACATAGGCCTATACTAGAAAAGCAAGTTTTGCAGTAAAGTAGGTATAAAAGTATAGTTTATAGTATTCAAATAGAGTAGGCCTAAATATCTAAGTATATAACACCCAGTGTTGTTGAAAGTATCAAACAAATGTACTTAAGTAAAAGTAAAAGTAAAATGGATTTTAATTACTTAAGTAAAAGTAAAAGTATTCACCACAAATTTTACTTAAGTAAAAGTAAAAAGTAGCCCCTTCAAATAATACTTTTTAAGTAAAAAGTAAAAGTACAGAGTCTTTCTATAAGCTTAACTCAATCGAATATTAACCTTCAAAAATACTAAATTCTCGAAATGGCACTTATCGTTGAGTCTAGTGTAGGCCTATACGCACGCTTCCGACTCATTGTTAGCACAATGCACAGCTGAAGAGTCGTTCTGCTGCAGAAATGGCAGTGCATCCAGCGTGCACCAACCATCGAAAATCTATTTTTAAGCATGCAAATTTGAATAGCCTAGGCTGTCTTACCTTAGCGAAAGTGCGAAACGAAATGTTAATTAGCGCATTGAAGTAACGAATATTGTAACGAGTGTCACATAAATTGTAACGAAGTAAAAGTACTGAAATATGGGTAAAATTTTACTTCGTTGAAAGTAAAAGTATTTAATTTTTTCGATACTTCGTTACATGTGAAAGTACTCAAACTTTTACTTAAGTACAGTAACGCGTTACTTTTACCTCGTTACTGTACAACACTGACACCTAGCGAAGGCTCCAAGTGAACTAAGTATTCAAGTCGCCTAAAGTAGGTATTAAGACAAGTAAGTAGGCATATCTATAGCGTTGGCATCTGAGTAACGTAAGTGTCCAAGTAGAGAAAATATCAAAGTAAAGTAGACACCTTAATTAATCAAGGTTTGTTTAGGTGAGGCATATTCTTAAAGTAAATGTCTATAATAGGTAAAATAACAATCCAAGTGAGGCATATTCCAAAGTAAACATCCTCGAAAACTAAGCAACTGAGCAAAGTAAGTGCCCGCGAGTAAAGTATGTACTTGAGCAAAATAGGTACCTGAGTCAAGTACGTATCTTCGTAAGGTAAGTGCCTGAGTAAAGTAAGTGTCTGAGTTTAAAAAAAAAAATTTTTATTTATTATTTATTGCCAAAGAAACAAGAAACAAAAATAAACAGAAGTACAAACAGTGGGTAGTGAACGGTCTCTAGGCAACAGGAAGCCCGGAAAAAGCTAAGAGCTTATATCAACCTGGCCCCTAATGAACAATTACATTTTAGTCAACGTTTCATATCACACAATTGTAATCAACCATGTTCTGGTGAGACCATAGGAATGTTAGTACTGATAAATGACCAGAATTCTACAGCACTATAGCAAGATCATCAGTACAAAATTATATAAACAAAATTGAATTGAAAAACAGGTGCAATATATAGGATAGCAAATAGAAAGAAATGAAAACAAAATTAAGAAAAACAACAGCCAAAACTAAAAAGAAAAGATGCTGAGGTATGCATGAGTTGCTTAGAAAGACCTGTTTAGGGTTAGTAAGGTAAGTATTCCTGTCATATAAGTATCTGAGCCACGTAAATATCTGAGTAAAGTATCTTCGCAAAAGTAAGTATCCTTGCAAAGTAAGTAACTGAGTAAAGTATGTACCCGAGTTAAATAAGTAGGCCTACATGAGTAAATTAGCTACCTGATTCAGGTAAGTATCTTCGTAAAGTAAGTACCTGAATAAAGTAAATACTTGGATATATAGTTAGTATCCTCGCATTATTAGTACCTGAATAAAGTAAGTACCTGAGTAAAGTGATTATCCTCGTAATGTAAATATCTGAGTAGAGTAAGTAGTTGAGCAAAGTAAGTATCTGCAGCATGCAGGTAATTATACGTAACAACAATTACCTCTCTCTCTTAGGCTATTGGCATGTTATGCTAATTTCAATGCACCGTTTACCTTGATTGCTTCTGGGTCACAAGTGAATATCATCACCCTGTGAGCGAAACACATTCGATACGTATGGCCAAACTGCTTCACCCTGTCGCCATAAAATCCAAACAAGTTCGCAACAATTATTACGAAACACGCGAACTTGATGCCACCTTCGACTGCTGAAATAGCATAATATGGCTGCGCTGTCAAAATTAGAACAAAATATATTGGATTGACTATAACAGATTGAATTTCATGAAATTCAAAAATATGAATGGATTGATCAGGATAGAACGGATAAAAATGGATGAGGAACGAACATAATGTATCGATTAGATTAAATTAGAGGGATTAGATTATGTTTGTAAGTACGTATGAATATGGACATTCATATAGCGCCTGATAATAACCTCACGAAGGGGCTAAACTTAGCTAGGCCTATACCCAACAGGTATACAGTACACCCATAGCCTTCTTTGCTTCTATACTAAAAGTTATTTACGTAACATGACAGTTATATCGGAATGGTATAAGGCTATAAGCTGTAGATTAGACGAGATACGACTATAATCAATTCAATTAGATTAGATTAGATTGGCAATGTTCATGGACTGTGGCACATTAATCTACATGGCTAATTAATCTACATGGCTAATTAATCTACATGGCTAATTAATCTACATGGCTAATTAATCTGCATGGCTAATTTATCTACATGGCACATTAATCAACATAGCTAATTAATCTACTTAATTAATCTAAATCAATGTAAAACTAACCATCGTAGAAGCGATGGATAGAGTGGCTCTCCTTCTCCTCTTCGTTTCCAAATCGTCGGAAGATTTCCGAGGAAGAAGCTGCACCAGACAACAATAACCAGAAACGATGTGTACAGCAGATTAGAATGGATAAAATTAGAACAGGTTGAATGCAAAGAATTTGAACAAATTGCATAATATCTAATCGCTACAGATCGCTTAAAATTGGAGGTGTTTGACTTATAGACGGACTACCACAATGCAGTTATGCATTTTAAGCTTAGTTCTAATAATATGATCGTCGTGAGTTCGAACATTGGCGGCACAAAGGACGATCTGTCTCCAAGAAGATCTCTGCTGCGCTGCTCGAATCGCCTGCTCCATCGTCTTCCCGGTCAGGGGCGGATCCAGGGAGGGTTTATCCGGCCATGGCCCCCCATTTAGAATTCCCATGTATCGTGGCCCCCACCCCATGTGGATTGAACATGCCGTGGAACATAGATTGAATATTCGTGACTTTAGGTTTTACTATTCGTAAATATTCGTGAATATTAAGTTTTTTAATATTCGTAAATATTCGTAAATATTCGTTAACGAATTAAGGTGAACGATCAAAACCGCAATGTTACTCGGTATTAAGCAGTTTAAGCTTCTGTATGTCTCTATGACATTCACTCGCATCCAGGGCACGGCAGGGGTTATTCTAAGAAATTTTTAGAACTGCACAAAACGACCTTTTTAGTCGTCCGGACCAAATGTTTGATCGTCGAAATCCCGTGAAAATTTTACCATTTTGAACTTTTCCCGGCCCCCAAAAAACTGATGACCCTTTTTAGTTAGTCCTTCGTTCACTAGAACACTGAGTTACTGCACAAAATCTTATTTTCAACTGCACAAATTTCTTTTCCAACTACACACTTTGTGTTCAGCTGCACGTTAAAATAACCCCTGGGGCACGGTTGAATTAAAATATGCATTGCGCTTAATATGCTGAGATCAGGATACATTTTGCCTGTAATCTGACACTATTATTTTCTGCGTTGGCATTTATATTTACTCATCCTGCTACACTGATATAAAACTACCTTATCAATATACAGTTAGGCCTACTATTAAGCTTATAGGCATAATAGGCAGTTAAAGTTTATTTATAATTTAGCCTACTATTGCTGCCACTAGTCTTTCCAACTGCCATCGGGGGGGGCAGAAGTCAGACAAAGTGACTTACATTAAGTATTGAATGTGATATTAATGCCGCATCGCCACATTGACCAGACTCAGCAGAGACCTTGAAGGTTTTTTACAATAAAATCTATTAAAGTTATTGTCACTTACTGGTATAGGTCTATGCGTAGACTAAGTCAATTTTGTACAATTCACTAAGTAAAAGTTAAACATTTTCATAAATAACAAAATAAGAATTAAGAATTAAGAATTTCTTGAAAGAACAAGAATAAATAATTTTTTGAATATTATGAATATTAAGTTGGCAGTTTTAATATTCGTTAATATTCGTGAATATTTGAAAATCTTAATATTCATAATATTCAAAAACTCAATCTATGCCGTGGAACAATGTATATATTGTACAATTTGGCCCCCTATTAAGAAATGCCCATGCATTGGGCCCCCATTTGGAAATGGTATGACTAAAAAAAGGTCATCAACTTTTTTGTCGGACAAAATGGTATTATTTTCCCGAAAATTTGGCCGGATGACTAAAAAAAAGGAAGGTCATCAACTTTTTTGGCGGATAGGCCTCCGACAGAAAAATTCCCAGACCCAAGGCCAAAAATTTTTCCCGGATTTTTGGGGCCCCCCGTCCAAAGTTTCTGCATCCGCCCTTGTTCCCGGTCCACTCTTTCACATCGTCAACCCACATCCTACGCAGTCTTCCGCGTCTCCTCTTTCCATCCATTTCTCCAGTGATTATATCCTTTTTCCAGACAGTTTTCCTTCCTCATGATGTGACCAAAGTAACTTAACTTCCTCCCTACCACCTCTCCTCACAGCCGTTCGCAACCCACCTTTTGTAGCACCTCCTCATTCCTTATCTTGGTATTCTTAATATGCCCTATTCTTCTGTATGATCTAATATGATACACAGCATGAAATTATTTACTAAAGTTACATGCTGTTAAATTTACAGTAATTTAGACGACGCCATGTTACATTAAATTTTGCTACATTACGTGTTGACAACATTACGCCTACATATCGCCTCCTGTTTTGTTTTGAGGCATCTCACGGCATTTATCGCTCTGGCTCACCCTCCATCTTCACTACTTTCATGCTATTATGTTCTAGAATTGATTACTGCAACACCTTACACGTTGGTCTTGCTAAGTTAGTCTCTCTGCTCTTCAGTCGGTGCTCATCAGAGCTCTTAGGCGGAATGCCCAATTTCCTAATTAGCATATACTCTCGCAACACTATCTTATGCTTGATGTGCTTCATTGGCTCCCTCGCATGCCATCGCATACAATTTAAGATGCTCACTCTGATCCTCAACACTCAGCGGGGTCTTGCCTCCAAATATCTAGTTGACGTTAAACTTCAGCATCATTCAGTTTTCTCCCACTGCCCTCTTCGTTCCTCTAAAAGACTTGACCTCTTGGCTCCCCACACTAAAACTGCCATAGCCGTGATAGCCCAGTATCGATCAACTAATCTTTGACTTTCTGTTTGGAATACTCAATCTCCATCTGCTCGCTCTTCCATTTTTTCTGATAGTCTCTATCTTCTTCCTTTGTTCTTCTCATAAGCTGTTTATTTTCAAGGGGCCTTGCGCACTGGGAACGCTTCTGAACGGTTCACTCTTATAATAGCGACGCTTTACAAATACTCAAATACAATTGTTACAATTGTTACAATGCACTACAAAATTTTCTGCTATGCGTTAACAATGCATTTTATTACGATGTACAATTGTACATGGAATGTTTCTCACACAATCAATCACTTGTCTCTATTTTATTTTCACAAAAATCCAGCAGCTGACCTCTACAGTTTTCTGGAACGACGGTTAAAGGATGTGATGGCTTTCAAGGCCCGAATCTCGGCTTTCTTAAGGGGGGGTTTGAACAATGTGCATTGTTCCGGGTTCAGGGCAAATTTTGGGACGACGTAAAAACGCTGCTGGATTGGTGTAGGAGTTTATTGAACCACTTGCAAAGGTCTCGCTTTATGTGCGGTTAAGCGGGTATAAGTTCAACCAAAGAGTGTTCAAAACGGTGAAAGTCCGGGGTAAAATTGGGACGATTTGAGATTTGTGTAAAGGGTTTGTCAGTCTTTATAATTATGTGTGAACAGCGTGAAGATATGATTGAAGAACATTTTGTTGAGGTTCTTATGAGATGATATTATATCCAGTGCATTGATACATGCATGAACATTGACCTACATAGGCCTATACACTTTCACACATACACATTAAACATGATGCATTCAAAGACATATATAGTCAGACACAAATACATGCATACATACATACATACATACATACATACATACATACATACATACATACATACATACATACATACATACATACATACATACATACATACATACATACATACATACATACATAGCCTACATACATACACACACACACATACATACATACATACATACATACATACATACATACATACATACATACATACTATTACATACATACATACATACATGTATACATACATACATAGTTATAGTCAACACGTGTACGCAATATACTATACACAATTACACATGCATGTAAGGACTTGCTCACATACGCATATACATTCACAAAAACATACATGCACATTACACAAGTACACATAATATAGACCAGCGTCTGTTTCTTGCTGTTCTTACTGAAGCAATTGATATATTCAACTCCAAACTGTGCTTTTTGCCGTGCACAAGTCGGGAGCGCTTCTGAGTAGTTACCTAGAAGAGGCGCTACAGAAATTCTTAAATGAAAAAATAATGCACACAGGAAGAGATTTCCAAATCTTTGACGAGCAGCTGAAAAGCTCTTTAGGCCTAATGTTGCAGTTTTATTCGATAAAGATAATACAATCAGACAACATCGTTTAATAAAATATGATAAGTCACCGACAACGTCCATCAGAATCAAATCAACTTTTCAAATTATGTGTATGGCTTACAGCAGCAGCTGTCACGTATGAAATATGCATTGATACATAGTATTACATACACACAGGCAAACGATAAACTGCTTTAAGCGAAAACAGGTCTATGCATACTATTTCATAAATTCATAGCCTAATGCTTAGATCTAATAGCGATGTAGAGACAAACCATGATGCGAATGGCAGGACAGGATAGCCTACACGTATTAATGCTTTCCAGAAACGACGTTGATAGACGTAGTTCTTTGCCTCGGGCGTCGTTCAAGGCAAAAGATTTACATGTGTGTATATTTAGAGAATTTGCTCGTATAAATTCACGCGAAACCAGTTAGATTTTGGAAATAATAGAAGGAAAATGAAATCAGGAACATGAAGAAACGGAACAGAAGTGTGCCATCGGTCAATATCTTGGTGTAGTAACGGATACAAAGTGTGTTCTTCAAGTTATTTGCCTCTGGGTAGATTCGAACATCAAATGGCGCCATTACACTCAACGCTGGACCTTTCCTCCTGTGACTTACTCAAGTAATCAATAAAGGCTTTCTTTTTATTGCAGCGAATTGTTTTTTAACTTTTTTATTTTTTTTATTGCTCCCAAGTCAATCATATACAGTTCTGTTTTTTTTAAACAGTAAACTTAAACAACAAATGACGTGTGTGATAACAGAACATAGTCAATTCAATGCAATTCACAGTTTTTGGAATACAAAGAGTATCCCTGAAGGGAAAAAAAGAATCCCGCTAGGTAGGGGCCCTACTTTCAGCTTCAAGATTAACCAGATAAAATGTTGGGAGGTCAGCAATCAGTGCTGGAAGATTATATAAAATTATAGTGCACAAACAATACAAAAAGAAGAAAAGAAAAGAATTAAACGACAGTTCACTTCTATTTTACTAGAGACATACATCCTTTTTTGCAATGTGTGCTCTGATTAATTGTTTAAAGTGAAAGAAAGGTTTAGCAGTTCTCAAAGTTGTTGGTAAATTATTCCATATTCGTGGATCTTGATATTTAATGGAGAATTTTCGTATATTAGTTCTTGGATAATCACTTATGTATTCTCTATTACTTCTAGTAAGATGAGTTTGTTTGATTGTAAGAAAGTAGTCTAAAAAGGCAGAAGGTAGCAGGTTGTTATTAAATTTATATGTAAATTCCAAGGTCTGAGCTGTTCTAATTTCGGTTATGTTTAAGAGATTAAGTTCTAAAAAAATAAGCTTTGTATGGGCATTGTATGGAGACTTAGTGATAATTCTTATGACCCTCTTCTGGAGTGTTATAAGACTGGTCAAGTGGGTGTCATAGGTGGAAGTCCAGATGAAATTGCAGTACGTTAAGTAGGGATGGATTAATGTAGAATATAACTGTCGCAGTACATGTGGGGGAAGCAAATAAGCTATCCTTCTGAGTATTCCTATGTTTTTTGAGACTTTCTTTGTAATTTCGAGAATATGTGTGTCCCATTTTAAATGTTGATCTATGTGAACTCCAAGAAATTTTGTTGATGAAACAGAAGGAATTATTGTGTCATCAATTTTAATTTCCTTGTTCGAATTTGGAATTACTTTTTTAGAGGTTCTAAATAAAATATAGTTAGTTTTTGACAAATTTAGTGACAACTTATTTGCCCTGAACCAATCATTGGCTAGGGCCAATTCCTCATTAACAAGTGATATTAGATAGTCATATGAAGCATGAGATATGAAGGCATTAGCAGGCGCGGATTCAGGGGGGGGCGGAGCCGGCGTACGCCCCCCCTAAACCTGCAGAAATGTTCTAAAGCTAAACTGACATAAAACTAAAATAATTGCAATTTAGCCTACGATTTGGAGATCTTGCAAAGCAAGCAATTCGTGGTCTACATGTAAGTCTCATTCCATGCATCTAATGTTTAAAACATCGACGCACTCACTGCTGATGGTGTACTTCATTACTATCATGATGAGCTGCTTTCTCCGAATTCTTTTCATCAAGAGTTAAAGCTTTGGCAGCAGATGGGGAGAAACGCTAACAGCACACCAAGCACCCTGTCGCCTGTCGGACACCCTCGCTGACAGCCGCTCCCGTTGTATTATGTATCCAAATATTACCACAGTAGTTCACATTTTGCTGCTCACTTCTGTCACGGCTTGCAGTGTTGAGCGAGCAAATTCTAGTCTGCGATTTGTGAAGTTGTGTTTCCAAAGTACAATGAATTGTTTGTCCACAAGGACATCAAGTTAGACATTGATGACAATCTCAATGTCTACGCCAGAAAGCATCCAAGGAGAATGACACTGTTAACCCACTGGCATGTGACACTTAATTATTTCCTTTTTGGGTCAAGGGTTGCATGATCAAAACCGATAACTGATTTATAATCGTTTCACTGTTAACCTTCAGTGGACACCAGTGGTTTTATATGAGAAACTATATATTTGTTTAAAGTTCCACGACATTTTCTATTAAAAGGATCATTATAGTTTTGCATGATCTAATTTCATACATATCAGTGGCGGCGACAGGAGAGGGCTAGGGGGGCTAAGCCCCCCTAAACGTGTCTCATCCCCCCCAAAAAATCTGAAAATGTCTAAAACGGCGTATACTTCGTAATAAGGAAACTAGACAATGACCAACGGCAACGAAATCAACCATAAAAATTATTTTTATAGTGTAGATGCTTATGCCATTGGCGGCACCAGGGGAGTGGTCATGGGGTTAAGCCCCTAAATGTGACTCAGCCTCATCCCAAAGCAAAAAACAATGAATGTCCATGTATCGGCTTAAAAGTTATTATTATTATCTTATTTTCGGACCTCAACTGCGGCGGACGGTCATACATCGACTCACATGTGAGACATCAATTGCGACTGGGCTTGACTACCGGACATCGACTCTCTCTGCCACTTAACACTAGTCTGCGACTCTGCAAAACGACTTCTTATTTGAGTTTTCGTGATTTTATCGTTCAGAAATAGCTGGCAAAAAATAGCCGAAAAATGGCTCTAGTTGAGGTCAACAGAGCTAAAAAAATGCGTTGGTGGCTGGGGCTCCGCCCCAGACCCCGCTGGGGGAGCTTACGACGCTCCCCCAGACCCCCTAGTCGGTATGGGCTTCGTGCCTTCGGCACTCGCAGCTTCGCGCCTTCGGCGCTCCATAAAATGTTTGCTATAGGCCTAGTTGGCTTCAGCCCCCCAACCTGAGATCCTGGCGCCGCCACTCATATATATATTTACGGGTTTGGATTGGTAGTATTTACGCCCCCCCTAACCAGAAATCCT
Organism: Lumbricus rubellus; assembly: GCA_945859605.1. Classification (NCBI taxonomy): domain Eukaryota; kingdom Metazoa; phylum Annelida; class Clitellata; order Crassiclitellata; family Lumbricidae; genus Lumbricus; species Lumbricus rubellus. Next base: position 56,888,542 of record OX243812.1, read on the forward strand.
GGATCCGCCCCTGATTAGTGTCATCTGCAAAGAGAATATAGTGTAGAAGATTCGTGGAGTTAGGTAGGTCGTTGATGTAGATTAAAAATAACAGAGGCCCAAGTATGGATTCTTGAGGTACACCAAAAAATTAGTTTAACCCTTTAATGCCGAGATGGTAGTAAATGGTATGGAAAATCCTATACCATCCGGCATTAAAGGGTTAAGATCAGAGAGGCTACCATTACACAGGACTTGTTGATAACGACTGTTCAGTGTTCAAATAGCTTTTAAACCAGTCCAGAGCCAGATCCCTTATTTCATAGTGTTCTAATTTTGCAGTAAGAATTTTATGGTCCACAGTATCAAATGCTTTAGCAAGGTCTAAAATAATACCAATAGAGAATTCATTATTGTCCATAGCTTTAGATATTTTATCTTGTATGTCCAGAAGAGACATGGACGTGGAATGTCCCGGTTGAAATCCGTGTTGGAGTGGGTACAAGAGTTTGCTGTGCGTTATAAAGGAAAAACGTCTATTGTACATTGCCCTTTCAAAAAATTTAGAAAAGAAATTTAGTACTGATACTGGTCTATAATTAGAAATATCCGATTTACTGCCTTGTTTATGTATTGGAGTTATCTTTGCCTTTTTTCAAATTTCAATTGGTACCAGTCCATTTCTGAACGAACAGTTGATTAGCTCAGCAAGTGGCACAGCAAAGAAATCTATCAATGGAGATAATATTTTTGGATCAAGTTCATCTGGTCCGGAGCTATGAGTAATTTTCAACGTCTTATTAATAGATAAAATTTCCTGGGTGTCAGTTGGTAGAATAACAATGGAGTTCGAAGAAGATGGAGGCATGAAGTTGTGAAATGATTTAATGGCTTGAGGAATTTTCATTGATAATGATTTTGGCAGTTCTACAAAGTAATTGTTAAATTTTTCAGCTATAAGTTTGGGGTCTTCAATTGTGGTTTCATTAATCTTTAACTCTTTGATTGAGGAAGTTTTTTCTTGGCTACTTATAAAAGATTTAATTACTTGCCAAGTTTTCTTTAAGTCACTGCTATACTTACTAAATTCTTCGGCATAGTACTGTCTTTCTACTTTCTTTCGAATTATTTTGAATTTATTTCGATATTTTGTAAAGATCTCCTTATTCATTGCGGTAGGATTCTTAATATATTTTATATAGAGTTTTTCTTTCTTTTTAATCGACTTCAGTAGACCAGTGGTCATCCAGGGATGCTGAAAAGTATCTTTTTCAGTTTTTGTTTTTCTTTTAAAAGAAAAGCCAGGTCATAATATGATTTAATGATGTTTATAAAAGATGAGTGAGCTAAGTCAGTCTTGTTCTCTTTGCACTGCTGGATTACAGGACTCCAGTCAGCAGAGTTAAGTCAGTAAAGCATGAATTAGACCACAGCCGATGAGAGGCCCAAAAGGGATCAGGTTCTCAACTTCCCACTGAGTAAGGTCGGCCAAGACAGTACTCTACCGCAGCGGTTATCACGTGCTTTAATTGTAGTAAAGACAGTCGATTATGACTGAATAATCTATTGTAACAAAGCTAATAATAATAATAATAATAATAGCCTAATCCTTAGTTAACGCGGTAACTTATTATAGCCTATACAAACTTTAATCTATAGATAGTATAGATGTAAGTTCAATTAGAGACTTAACTAAGAAGTTAACCACAAGCAATCAATATGCACAAATTAATTAATACATAAATTATATTGTCAACTCTACCTATCCACATTTAGCAGCCATCCGCTTAGGTATTCCTTTCGCTATAGCCTATTTCCATCCATTCTGCCCTGCTTGACAGTTATCTGCACAGAGAACTAGGCCTAATTATTAATCTGATAATTGAGAGGAAAAACTTTATTCACATTAATCTCAATGAAGAATCATAAACTTTGGAATCAGGTCCAACAGTCGTGAGAGAGTCTGCCTCCTATCAGAACTATATACCTTCGACAAATAAACAAGTCTTATCTCGGTGTAAGATTGATGGCTTCGTATCGCTTCGGCCAAGGCCGGTCAAAGAAACAATGTCTACCACTTCGTTATATGCAGAAGAAAACTAGTGTGCTTCGGCCCCCAAAATCTAACAGATAAATGGATTCGGTCAAAGAACTCATAAATATCGAATTTCTGCCCTGGGGTCGACACTCGTTCTTTGGACTGGAAGCAGAATAAATCAGGAAACCGTGTTCCACTTCAATTTAACCGGGTCGATGATAATTGGAATGTTTCCAACATGGAAGACAAATTTTAAAAAATATAAATTTTATAGGCCTATATATATAGGAGTCGCACTTCAAAAAATCAATTAGGGCCATCGGACCTTCCATTCTCTTGGGTTGAACCGTTTTTGAAATTCTTCCATTATATCATCGTGCTATCATACTAAGACTGTAGAAGATAGTTATAAACGAGGACATTGGACAACTTTAATTATCGAAGCAAAGTCGCCAGACAAGATCGTTGAACGAAGACAATGCCAATTGACCGAATTCCACACACAATAGGACTACACCACAAGTTCACAACACGCAAGATCCGAGTGAAAAAGAAATGATGGCAGACGAAAAATACGCTGGATAAGCAAAATAAATGAGGACATAACTTCGCTTGAGCCGACACTATGGGGATTGGGGAGCAATCGACTTGACAAAATGGCAATGGGAAATGGTGGTCATTATTCGTATGCTACATATCGCCGTCAAAATTAATGGCTGGCGTTATGGACTGATGACGAAGAAAACGAGGATGATGATGATGATGATGATGATGATGATGATGATGATGATGATGATGATGATGATGATGATGATGATGATGATGATGATGATGATGATGATGATGATGATGATGATGATGATGATGATGATGATGATGATGATGATGATGATGATGATGATGATGATGATGATGATGATGATGATGATGATGATGATGATGATGATGATGATGATGATGATGATGATGATGATGATGATGATGATGATGATGATGATGATGATGATGATGATGATGATGATGATGATGATGATGATGATGATGATGATGATGATGATGATAGCTACATACCATGAAAAGACTCCTCATGCTCTTATGTTACGTGCTATTATCTTTGATGCTTTTCAGTAAGCTTAACGATTTTCAAAATGCCTTAATCGTTCTTCTATAAATCAGTTTAGATCCGATTTACCTTAGAGAGAGAGAGAAAGAGAGAGAAAGACAGACAGACAGACAGAGACAGAGACAGAGACTGAGACTGAGACAGAAAGAGACAGAGACAGAGAGAGAGAGGAGAGAGACAGAGACAGAGAGAGAAAGAGAGACAGAGAGAGACAGAGACAGAGACACAGACACAGAGAGAAAATGGTATGTTACTGCTAGTGTCATATTTGGGGCGGATGAATGCTGGCACAACCGCGTTGGCCTACATCCGGAAGTTGAATGTCGATTATCACTGTCCATATAAACACGCGGACCCTATACCTTGTGGCCTACATTTACATGATCGCTTTAACCAAATGCTGAGAAAGTGTTCCATAATTGTAAGAACCTTTGCTGTGCATAATTTAGGCTGCTTGCCCTAGATGTTCGGCCCCACACCATTTCTATAAATTAACAGAAAGTCCAAATAAGAGTCTATGGGGCGCTGTTCAACACTAAACTCATCTAGTCAAAGTGAGATACAGTCCTCGTGTTGCCAGCCCAATGAAAACAATGAAATATAACCATGATAAAATTACGACGATGGGTACAGGCAAATAATATTCTCCATTTAGTTAGTAGACTGACTGTCGACTGGATGATCAGACTGTGAGGGAGAGGACTGGCTACCCGCCCTCGCACGCAGCTACTGAGAAAATTAAGTCTCTAATACATCGTTTTCAGCTTTTGTTGTTATCATCATCATCATCATCTTCATCATCATCATCAATCATCAACAACAACAACAACAACATCAACATTATCAACATCATCATCACCATAACCATCGTCATCATCATAATAATCATCATCATCAACATCATCATCATGAACATCGTGAACATCATGAACCTCATCATCATCGTCGTCGTCGTCATCATCATCATCATCATCATCATCATCATCATCGTCACACTAAAAGTGATATAGCCCAGTGTCGATCAACTAACCTTTGACCGCCTCTGAGGAGTTTCTCATCATCATCATCATCATCTTCTTCTTCTTCTTCATTTTCACTATGCTCAACATTATCATCATCATGCACATTTTTCTCTCCTACTCCTCCTCCTCCTCCTTGCCATCCTCTCCTCTTAATTTCTTCTCCTTACCATCATCCATATCTCCTGCTTCATTCCGAAGTATTGCTGTTTCCACAACCTGCCTGCTTCCAGCCGTTTCTATTCTCGGCTTATAATGTCTTCAGCATTCTACATGTATAGCAGGCCTATACCAATAAATTGCAACTTAGGCCTAGTGACTCGGTGTAGCCGAATTGGCTGGTGTAACTAATTGACTACATGAGAAGACTTTGGCTGTCGATGAGAGTGGCACTTGACTTTGCAAATGACTGAAGCGGATGAAGACCACTTAAGCTATAACACACGCGCTAATAGTCGACAAATAACAAACGATAATGATCTGGGTCGGTGGGTGGGGAATGGTTCTATGGGTTCGTATCTATAGCTCGAACCTCCACAGTGCTGTATCAAAACTTCGCTATGATCCGTCCATATTTCAGGAACAAGTTATCTAGCACTAGCAGTCTCCGTAATGAACCTAGACTTGGTCTTTCTTTGCCATTTTCCTCGCTTTTTGACAGTGGTTTGCTGCTGTCAGGCCTGGAGCGTCTCTGAGGAGTTTCTCATGAAATGGCGCTATATAAATTCATGATTTCGATCACGATTCTAGGGTAATGATGGCACGAAAAGCAGATCAGAATGGACGCAGGATCGAATCCCGCTGCCATTCCAAACGAAAGGTCCACTCAGCCTTTCACTCAGCTATGGTGAAATTAGCTGCAGTGTAGGCTATATTATTATTAATTATAGGACGCAGTGGAGTCTGAGTTGTCTAATTAGAAAATCATGGCAGAAGTTAGATTCGACTTCTGTTATAACTTGTAAGCATCCGTTCATACTATATGGCTCGTAATCATCCAGCGTTCGCGTTGGTCTGAATTAATAACAAACGCCGATGTGAGTGTATTGTATTCGTGGGTGCCCGCACATAGGGCCGAAGGGGCACTTGCTTCTTGGAATATTGACACTAGTTCTCTTTACTTAGTCTAGCCGATATGTAGTCTACTTTGTTTGATTTTTAATTTCGTTGCACAAATGCACTGATGATACTAATGATGAAATTGTTGAAAGTGAGAACTGAGAAGCATACACTGTGAAGCCTTTAGGACTAGAGACTTCTAAGTGTGTAGCCCATATACATGTAGGCTACACACTGTACCCAGTTTCTCAATTTCCTGTTTTGTTCCTTTCCAGTACTTGCAAAATTTTAATATTCTAACCATGACCATTATAAATTTGTGCTCTGACCCTCCTGCAAAAAATAATCTGCGGACGCCCCAAAACACCTTGCAAATATTCCGTTATATACTATTAGGCCTACTTGCAGTCATAGGCTACTACGGTACGTGTGTCCAAAACATTGGGTGTTTTAGTTTGTATCAATAATAATAAACACGGACGTTTCCATTAGTAGCACGGGCAGGAGCCGCGTAGTTATCTAATTAGTAACAGCTGTCATAAGGTGTCAAATTATGCATTACATTCCGTGGCCTATATTTTTTTATACCTTATCTCCAATTCTCAATACAGCAGGAGGACCAGTATAAAAAAAATTCCGCTAACAAATGAATCAACTAACTCCGCCTCTGCTCGAACTCTGGCGATGCCAGTCCAAAGCCTGGATAAAGGAGGAGGGCGACATTTTTGATAGCATGACAGAGTGTCGTTAAACAGCAGGAAGCAGATGAATCGACTGACATACTTACTTGTCTCTCTTCGGTCCTGGTATGTGATCGTACTTGCTGTGGACGTAGTAGATATAGATGGAGATGACAAGAATTGCGGCACCGATTAGAGCAGCCAGCAGACCTAGCACTTGATATAAGATGTCCATCGTTGCGATAACTGCTATTATAAAAACGAAATTCAACAACTGCTACTTTAAACGATGTCAACAACTGCTACGTTAAATGATGTCAACAACTGCTACTTTAAACGAAGTTCAACAATTGCTACTTTTAATGATGTTAACAACGTCGACTTTCGAAATGGTTAGAAACTGCTACTTCCGAAATTGGCCAACAAATCCCGCTTCAGACGATGTAGCCTGCAACTGCTATCTGAGAAGATGATGCTCAGTTGCTTTTGCGATACGTCCAACTGCTACTCGAAGTGATGACGAACTGCTACATGAGGCAGTGTTCAACCGCTGTTGCAACTGCTACTGGACCATAAACAAAGCAACGTTCGTTGAACACGTGAAGCGGACTCTGACAACTGAACACAAGCGACTACTCACATTAAATACTATTCAGTTCAAAGAATCCATGTCTAGCAGTATCAGACACCGATGTGGCAAGACAACGGCGTGTGGCTACTCGGCTAACTGAGGACATCGTTATTGTGGTCGCCCGATAAGTGACAGAATAGAACATGTCACGCATGGTGTCTAATTGCGTGCCGTGACATTTGTATCTCAATGTATCAGATAAAAAGTGTGCTAAGAGCCACAGAGCGCGAAATAGTTTCGTGTGAGCGTGAAATGTAAAGTATGGGGAGGGGGATTAGGGTGAGAGACACAGACAGAGACAGGCAGAGAAAGAGACAGAGAAAGAAACATAAGCAACTACAACTGTACATCATAAGAGACTGACAAAATAGTACAACCACAAAATGCACCACACATGCGCACACATACAAGCAGACTGCCACAGGATATACAATTATACATGTATGTCGTCGCTCAGACTGACGCATCTGGTTCAAAGGCTAAACGTCTACGTGGTCTCTTATCTTCTCTCATCCTTGGACAACACGTAGCGGCCTATCTTGGTCTTCTTGAAATGTAGGTCATCTCATCTGAACTAGGTCGTAATCGTATTCGTAATCTTTAGATTTTGTAGCGCCAGAAATGCAGCGCCGCGTGCAATAGGTTACTTCTCTACAAGCGCTCAGTTAAAACGAGCTGATAAGCATGATTGTATAGATGTCATTTAAAGACAGAAAAATGTCACAGTTTGTTGTAAACTCTGCCTTTAGTCGGATGGTGCCAGTCTTAATATTGGATAACGGTGGGGGAACGCTCATCATCGTCCTCATAAAATGCGTCATCAAACAAAAACCACCAGTTTTTTACACTAAAATTTAATCGTCTAAAAGTTCAAAATGTGCAATAATATAGGATCAATAAAATTTTATGCGACTTTGTGATTGACAGTGAAGACCAAAATTAGGATTTTCAAGCTTTAATTGAAATACGTTAGTTTTGAAAGGGTAAGAGCTTTTGCAGAGATGAGAACTTTAATTTCGAGTGGAATGTCCGAGTGGTGATGGTAAGAAGAGCCTGAGGAAGACGATGATTGGTCATGGGTAATGATGGTGGAGGAACCAAAAAAATGAGCAGTATTCAGAGGGTTCCAGAGACTTGGTGCTGTGTTGGATATGGCTCAGTCGCAGGACTTGAGTTCAGTACATTGAGCAGTGACCGGAGGATTGAGAAAGGGTGAGAATGGCAGATGATCGGGTAGAGATAGAGATGGCTGGATGGCAAAAAGTTCGCGAATATATGCGATTTGCAATGGAATGGAGTATTGTTGGGAGTTGACAGTTACGAACCGCTCCCCCCTGTCAGCAACTGGTCCGCCAGGCACATTGTTGAGTGAATGAACAATAATCATTACGTTAGCCGATCACTCATTCACTCTGAGTGTTTGTGTCTGCTTGACTGTCTGTCAGCCTGCCCGCCTGCCTGCCAACCAACTTGCCTGCCTGCCCGCCTGCCTGCCAACCAACTTGCCTGCCTGCCTGTCTGACTGGGTATAGGAGTACGAGATGAGCCGAACATGGCCTACTCAGTGCAAGGGCGGATACAGAAATTTTGGACGGGGGGGGGCCAAAAATTCTTGGTCTTGGGTCCGGAAAAAATTTAGGCCTTGGGAAAATTTTTCTTTTTCGTATCCGCCAAAAAAGTTGATGACCTTTTATTTTTTTTTTAGTCATCCGGCCAAAAAATAATACCATTTTGTCCGCCAAAAGAAAGTTGATGACTTTTTTTTTTTTTTTAGTCATCCGGCCCAAATTTTCGGAGGGGGGGGCCACAATGCATGGGTGTTTCTTAATAGGGGGGCCAAATTGTACAATATGTACATTGTTCCACAGCATGTTCAATCCAAATGGGGGGGCCACGATACATGGGAATTCTAAATGGGGGGGGGCCATGGCCGGATAAGCCCCCCTCCTGGATCCGCCCCTGACTCAGTGTACTCACTCTGACTCCCTCACCATCGTACACTTCGACCCATCTCGGCGGGTGTCCAGACCCGGCTTTTGACCGAGTCCAATCCAAGCGATGATTGCTGACTTCTAGACCTAAATAGTCTTTCTAAATAATGTTCTTTCGGATCCGAGTTCAGACTGAAGAGGTTCGAGGTCCTCCGCATTTTAGTCCATTGTTCTAAACGTCGACTATTATTATGGTCAGAATTCCATGTGTAGTTGAAATACCGGCTGGTAACAATAGCTTCTGCATAATTACCCCAGAGTTTTAGAAGACGAGGGTTGAGAAGCGGGCCGATGCCGGGGTCATGTCTCAGCCCAAAAGTAGGCTATAATGTACGTGGTGGTTTTGGCGATAAATTCTTAATTAAGCTATGGAACAACGACAAAAGTTGTTAGACATTTCGGGGAATTGGAGACGTTTGACCATTGTAAACGTTTGATTCGTGTCGTTTGAAACTAACTTCTTTACCTTGTAGCCTACATGTAGCCTACCTTCCCAGCGAATCTGAGACGGCCAAACTAGGCCGCCCCTCCCCTTTCTCGAGACCGCGGCTAAGCCCTTCAACATTGCCTCAGCCCTTAACCCAATTCAGACAGAAGGATCCGTGTGCCTGAAGTCGCTCGGATACAGAACTCCGAAATTTATACAAACACGTCTGCAATAATTTGTGTGCGCACTCAACTACATGTACACTTCGTCTAGACTTTTCGACTTTCTCCCTCCATCTATTCAACACGATGCTCTAAGCGCCAGCCTTGTAATGCGGAGAATGGGTCTGAAGAACCAGCACCCAATACTCCCAGACCGCAACAGTGTATGGATCATGCAGTCTTCATTTACTGTTGCGCCATTGTTTATGCTTAGTAAAATATGCAAAGATGCTGAATAAACGAATATATACTACTGCTACTACTACTACTACTGCTACCGCTACCCCTACCGCTACCCCTACCACCACCACCACCACCACCACCACCACCACCACCACCACCACCACCACCACCAATACACTTCCACTACCACTACCACTACCAGTACTACCACTACCACTACCCCTTCCGCCACCACCACCGCGACCACCCCCACCACCACCACCACAACCACAACCACCACTACCACCACCACTACCACCACCACCACCACCAATACACTTCCACTACCACTACCACTACCAGTACTACCACTACCACTACCCCTTCCGCCACCACCACAGCGACCACCACCACCACCACCACCACCACCACCACCACCACTACTACTACTACTACTACTACTACTACTACTACTACTACTACTACTACTACTACTACTACAGCAACAACAGCTACTATAACTACGTGAATTTGGTATCAGAGAGGTTTTCGTTTCAACGAAAGTATCGCCGATATCATATGGTGAATGGTGATATCAGACAGAAATAGAGAAGCGCATACGGATAGGCCCTATAGCTTTTGAAATACAGAGGGACAGATGGAAATTTATTTATGCTGAGAATAGAACAAGAGAAATAAACTAACGAGAGACAATGAATGCAGAAAAAGACAGAGACAGAGGCAGAGAGACAGAGAAAGAGACAGAGGCAGAGGCAGAGAGAAAGAGAAAGAGACAGAGACAGAGACAGAGAGACAGAGAAAGAGACAGAGACAGAGGCAGTGAGGCAGAGAAAGAGACAGAAACAGAGGCAGTGAGGCAGAGAAAGAGACAGAAACAGAGGCAGTGAGGCAGAGAAAGACACAGAGACAGAGGCAGTGAGGCAGAGAAAGAGACAGAAACAGAGGCAGTGAGGCAGAGAAAGAGACAGAGACAGAGGCAGTGAGGCAGAGAAAGACACAGAGACAGAGGCAGTGAGGCAGAGAAAGAGACAGAGACAGAGGCAGTGAGGCAGAGAAAGACACAGAGACAGAGGCAGTGAGGCAGAGAAAGAGACAGAGACAGAGGCAGTGAGGCAGAGAAAGAGACAGAGGCAGAGAGGCAGAGAAAGAGACAGAGACAGAGGCAGTGAGGCAGAGAAAGAGACAGAGGCAGTGAGGCAGAGAAAGAGACAGAGACAGAGGCAGTGAGGCAGAGAAAGACACAGAGACAGAGGCAGTGAGGCAGAGAAAGAGACAGAGACAGAGGCAGTGAGGCAGAGAAAGACACAGAGACAGAGGCAGAGAGGCAGAGAAAGAGACAGAGACAGAGGCAGTGAGGCAGAGAAAGAGACAGAGACAGAGGCAGAGAAAGAGACAGAAGCAGAGGCAGTGAGGCAGAGAAAGACACAGAGACAGAGGCAGAGAAAGAGACAGAGACAGAGGCAGTGAGGCAGAGAAAGACACAGAAACAGAGGCAGTGAGGCAGAGAAAGAGACAGAGGCAGTGAGGCAGAGAAAGAGACAGAGGCAGTGAGGCAGAGAAAGAGACAGAGAGGGACAGAGTCAGAGAGACTGACGCAGATGAAAAAGTGTGACAGAGAGGGATATAAACAGGTAAATAAAGAGGCATAGCGAAAGGCAGAGATACTAGTGGGCGAGACAGCGAAAGAAAGGAGAGCCAGAGAGACAGTCATGTCCAAGGTGAAACGGGCATAGGCATAAAGAAATATAGAGAAAGAGAAAGACAGAAAGACAGACAGTCAGAGACTGAGACAGAGACAGTTAGCGCATACGAGATAGATCGGCTAGACTAGAGTGCCGATTCTATTATACATGGAAGTAGAAACCAATACAAAACTGATATCCACTGCATGGAAGTCTTTTCAGGTGGCAGAACTTTACCGGTTGGCGCTGGTTCCATTCCACAAACTAACAGTCGGCAAAGATCAAAGAGTCAGGTTACTTGTAAGAGTTTTATTGAATACACAGACGTATGATGTTGAACTCTACATGTATATTATAGCGAAATTGGAGATTCAAGCCAAGATGCTGATGCATAATTGGCAAATCTAATCTGATTCATTGAAACGAAAATCACTCTGATTCCAAATACACATAGTTGTAGTAGTTGCTGATGTCGTTGTTGTAGAAATCGTAGTATAGCCTAGTAGTAGCACTGTAGCAGTACGCTATAGTTGTCGTTGACTCGTCATCGTCATCATCGTGATCAACGTCATCGTCATCGTCACAATCATCATTGTAATTCCAAAGTATTCTTTTCGATGGGTCAGATAATAGTATACAAACATTATATACACTGTTTCAATGTTTACCGGAAAACTTTGAGAAAATTTCATCGTAAAAAACCTGTGCGAATATTTCGTTTCTCCGGCGTTGTTGAATTTTTCATTACGACCTATAGCCTATCTAAAAAGGTTCTGCGGCACTCAGCTGTGAACTTCTGTAATTTAACTTTAAAATAGGCTTATCCACTGTAAGTCTAAAAAATAGTTTGTGTAGGCCTTTTGCTAAACCTGACATAAGTAGTTGAAGAAATGTCTTAGCGTGAATTCTTTTGAAAATGATATTTCAAACTGTGAAGTTTTAACTGGAAGCCTTCGATTTCAATTTTGAATCTAATAAAATAGAATTCCTTAAAAGCATCTGCAGATCTTTTGACCTTTAAAGAATTCTGCATAAATCAGGCTAAATTATTTTAAAGACCAAACTCAAAACATTCGAATACAAAACCACATTCGAATACAAACCACATTCGAATACAAAACCACATTCGAATACAAAACCACATTCGAATACAAAACCACATTCGAATACAAAACCACATTAGAATACAAAACCACATTCGAATACAAAACCACATTCGAATACAAAACCACATTCGAATACAAAACCACATTCGAATACAAAACCACATTCGAATACAAAACCACATTCGAATACAAAACCACATTCGAATACAAAACCACATTCGAATACAAAACCACATTCGAATACAAAACCACATTCGAATACAAAACCAGCAAACTATCTTACTCTCGTTGTTTCTCATTGGCTCGAAGTCATTACGTTTAATAAGTAGATATAACTAATTTGAAAACTTTGCAGTCACTAAATGTTTTAATCCAAGCCGCTATAACTGATGAGCATAAGTCTTGCGGATCAAACTGAAATAATTAGCGATCTATCGTCAAACTATCATAGTAAAGACTTCGAAATGAAAAGCGCATGCGTAATACGCGTATGTGGGATCGTTTCTCGCTACACTCCCGAAGATCCACTCAACCTTCCATTCGGCAGATGGTGTTGGGGGTCTACTGCATAAGGTGAAAATCAAAAGGCAGAAAAATAATAAGGCAGAAAAATCAAAAGGCAGAAAAATCAAGAGGCAGAAAATCAAGCGGCAGTTACTTGCATTAAACAAGCAATAATGTGACCGCAGAAAATGAAAAGGCAGAAACTGAAAAGGCGGACAATAAGAAGGCATTGATTGAGAATTGAAACAGTGGACACCGCCCCACTTTTGCAAATGGATGCCTGGATGCCTTGAACCGGCTGCTTTGAAGTAATTTGTATGAAATCAACAATCAAGATACAGGGTCAGTTACTTGCAATACATGAACAGTAATCTTACCAAACTTTGTCAAAAAAAAGATCCTTTGAAGTAATTTTCTGTAAATAAACGTAGAGGAAGGAAGTCATTCCAAGCAGAAGGGCCCACAGAAACAAATGCCCTGTGTTGGGTTAAAACAGATCTGGTCCATGAATTAATACAGTTAATTCAATTGGAATGCAGAGGGCAACGAACTGAAGCACGTAAGGTTTGTGTTCTAACACTACGGATGAAATATTGAGTTGTTATGCAACGTCTTCATGATTTTCTGCCTTTTGATTTTTCTGCCTTTTAATTTTTCTGCCTTTTGATTTTTCTGCCTTATTATTTTTCTGCCTTTTGATTTTCTGCGTTTGATTTTCTGCCTTTTGATTTTCTGCCTTTTGATTTTCTGCCTTATGCAGCGCTCCCGGTGTTGGTGAACTGTGTAGCAGTACGTGATGGACGCTTTGCGTGGCTGCCGACGGTTGAATTCGACTCTTTTAATAGCTTGTAATCATCCGTTCAAGGCGTTCAGGCCATGAATTGTGATCATATACCGCATTGTGTCCGTTTGAACTTAAACGAAGATTATGATTTACCATCATCATCTTCATCATTGTCGTCGTCGTCGTCATCGTCGTCGTCGTCATCGTCATCGTCATCATCATCATCAACATCATCATCATCATCATCATCATCATCATCATCATCATCATTATTATTATTGTCGTCGTCGTCATCATCATCGTCATCATTTTCGTCGTCATCATCATCATCATTATTATTATTACGAATCTCTAAAGATGAAACTTAAATCCTCTGATGATTCAACTTCAAGCCTTCGAAGTCTTCTCCTTCAAAAAAGCATCCCCAACATTAACATTCGACTTCGACCTCTTCAGTACAGTAGCAATCTTAAAAGTCAACGTCTCCCGCATCTCCTTCGCAGCTACAGCAGCAGCAGCAGTGCCAACCGATTCATCCTCATTCCTCTTCCTTTTCCTATTCCTCCGATGCTTCCCGTCTCCCTCCGACTCCGATTCCTCGCTTCCAGAGCTCGGATTCGGAGTGGCACAGCGGATCAGTTCGTTGACCATGGTGATGTCCGCCTCAAGGTCTTCCCGGTTGCTCAGCATCGCCGGGTTCTTTCCGATCTTGTTGAGACGCTCGGCCGCTACGCTCTCCATCGTTCGACGCATGACCGGGTAACGTTCGAGAACGGAATGGAAGTGATCGACGGACAGAGAGAAGAGGTTGCAGTACGTCTCCGCTCGGACGCTCGCCACTCGCTTCGCATTCGCCAGGAGACTGATCTCTGAAAAAGTATCAATTATTGCTATGATTAATTATAATACTGTTGCGATATTTTAAATAGATGGCCCAAGATTTTGGTGATGATTGTGGTGATAATCAGGGTGAGAATTGCCGGGGGGTTGGGGGGGTTCAACCCCCCCAGTCATTTTTAGAGCCCCATGTTAAAGTGTGTTTTTCATACCCCAATTTCAAGTTTATCATAGGCCAACCCCCCCAGTTATTTTTCCACAATTCTCATACTGGTGATAATGGTGGTGGTGGTGATGATGATGATGATGATGATGATGATGATGATGATGATGATGATGATGATGATGATGATGATGATGATGATGATGATGATGATGATGATGATGATGATGATGATGATGATGATGATGATGATGATGATGATGATGATGATGATGATGATGATGATGATGATGATGATGATGATGATGATGATGATGATGATGATGATGATGATGATGATGATGATGATGGTAATGATGACGACAGTCTTGGTGCCAAGTTGGTGGCGATAATTCATTCATTCATTCAACAATTTAGATATCGATCCTTCAAGAAGCCCACTCAGATGCGCTCCCAGCCCAACCACGGTGATGCGAAAAGGTGTAAAACTTTGATGAGACAACCCTACGACGACGACGACCTCGGCGGCGACAACGACGACGACGACGACGATGATATTTTTGACGATGATAAAGGTGGATAATGGTGATGACGGTGATGACAATGTAGGCGATGATAATGACGATGAATGATTTCGAAACAGAGAATAATTTACCACAAACGTTCCTGAGTTAGCTTTTCTCTGCATGCAGACCACAGCCGCTATGTGAGCTTTCAATCTCTCTTGAATAAGACCACTTCCCTTGATCTGGACCGCCTCCAAATTGCACTCTTTTTTATATCCCCACTTTATAGATGGTCTCAATTTCCCATTAATTGGTGCAGTGAGATTCTTCAACGTTGTTGCTGATTGTTTGCATGGGTATAGACATTAGACACGCCATGCATGATAAGGTCTTGTGCACTGGCCGTGCTATCTCGAGATTGAATGACCCAGTATTATAGGGAGGAGAACCGTGCAACTCACGCACTCTCAGAAAGAGGAATGTCCATGTGGAGCGTATACCTAAGTAGGCCACTCACTAACGAGTCGCTCGTACATGCCGCTATATAAATCGTCAGCGTTTTCTCCAAATTTATATAGCGCTATTGTGAAGCCAAGCGCATGGCAGCAGCCTATAATTATGCATGAACTCTGCGTCACGTCAGAGTGTTTGAATAGCACACAAACCAGTGAATACAAATGGGACACAGGAGTTCAAAATTTGTCACATGTCGGTTCCTGACTTTTATTCAGTCTTATGCTACAATTGTGCTGCTTTAAAATGATTTATGCAGAATGAAAATGTATTTTTCTTAAAAAAATTAGATTGAGAAAATCAAATAGATGGTTTAAGAATATTCGTGTCATCAATATCCTCAGAAATCATTAATAGATTATTATGCTGGGTAGTTAAGGAATACATTCTGAATCAAACAACACAAAGTGCATTAAAGTCGGTTCACTACTTTGCAAATTATATTGAATTCATAGTCATCTGCTAAGTTTAAGAATATTCTACATTCTTGACACATCTAACCTATTTAAGCCTCTTGAGCAACATCTAGCCTACATCTAGGAGGTGACAACTTCACAAACGACGGGTTTCGAGTCCGGCGTCACAAATGTCGCAGAATTGTATTTATCGAGACAATTAGAAGGTTCTTCTAATAGGGTGAACCATTCAGAGGCACTCCCAGTGTGCAAATGCGCATCGCCACGAGAGAAGAAAACGGTAAGCATAATATCAGCACCCAATGTACATGTAAGCCTCGATTGCTCTCGACTTAACGCTCTAAACTCCCGTCAACAGAGCTTTAGAGAAGTATCAATGAAGCTAAAATAAAATTCTGATGCCTTAGGTACAGTATACATGTATACGCTATGTTTCCGCTGACCTCCAAAGTATGATCCGTCGGACAGACTGGTCGCGACCTCTCCATTGCTGGTGACGATGTCGACGATTCCCTCCTGAATGAAGTACATCTTCGATCCGATGCTTCCCTCGCGCACGATGTAGTCACCCGGAAGGTAGACCTCGTGACGAAGCTTAGCGACGATGTCAGACACGAAATTAGGATCAGCATGGGTGAAGAATGGAACAGAGGCAACCAACGCACGACAGTTGTAGTTGACGATCTCCTACAGAAAACAATAGTTAGACACAGGTCTAGTACTTCTGTTTTGACTACAACACATACAATAAGCACTACCACTAACACTACTTATGCAACCACTACCACAACAAGTACTGCTACTACTACTACTACTACTACCACCACTACCACTACCACTACTATTACTACTACTATAGTCCATCCATCCACACTTCCAGTTTCCAAATGATTTGAAATGAATAGACGAATTACTTACTGAATGAATGAATGAAAGAATAAATAAACGAATGAACGAATTAGAGGGAGAGAGACATACATACATACATACATACATACAGTCTGATACAGACAGACAGACACACACAGGCAGAAAGACAGACACACACAGGCAGACAGACAGACACACAGATAGACAGACAGACATACAGACAGAGAGAAAGGGAAAGCGAGAAGGGAACAAAAATGCAGAGAACAGAGACAAATCGAGCGAATACGCGCGGACCTCCTTGAGGCATTCATTGACTTCAGCAAGGATGCTGGCTTCATCAAACATCTTTCCTTGATAGCGATGCTCATAGTAGTCAGTTATCTTCTGACGCAACTTCCGAGGTAACTTCCGGTAGATCATGTACTCCTCCACTTGCTTGAACTGATCGAACACACACAAAATATAACAATCATAAAAATTCAGTAAAGATAATTAGAAGATTACAAAAAATGAAACTACTCAATTTTAAAACTATTTATGAAGACTAACATTGAATATTGATCTCATTCATAATAATACTTATTTTCCTCGCCATGGCTAAACTTGGATAACCTCTAATTAAGGTGGTCGTCTTGAAGGTGCGCTATTTGAACTCTTGAAATGAAACGATACGAAACTAAACTGTTTAAAATTGGATCTAATTAGCATAACATAATTATACATCCATGAATATCTACAAACATCCATGCATTCATTAGCATCTGGAATAAATCGAAACCAGAAGGACTCAGATCTTTAAAGAACTATTGTCCATCAAAATTATGCTTAATACATAGTAATACAACTTCATTGTAAACTGATAACAACTCAAAAGAGTGAATGAGCGGAACGGGAAGATACAGAGAGACAGACAGAACAGACAGGCAGAACAGACAGACAAACAGACTTTTTGACAGACAGAGCAGACAGAGGTTGGGTGGGAAGGGAGCCAGTTCAGTTCGAACCTTTTCTCGATAGAGTCTTCGTGATGTGTCGAACGACTGTATGAGGGTCGTCGAGTGACCGACGAACAGAGCGTAGCACGTGGCACCGGTCAGCATACTGACCGTGGTTAGCCAGACGTCTGTTGTGCTCTGCGGTGGGAAACGACCGTAGCCAATGCACAGCATATGAGACAATGCCTTGAACAACGCCCACGTGTATTGCTCCGTCCAATCGGTATGCTGTTCAATGAAAAACAGCATCATTAATGTCTGCTATACATTTCTATTTTGTACATGCATATTTTATGTACCTAAATGTAGGCATATGAAATAATATATATTATTTATATACAGTGCTTTCTGGCGAAACGCACTGGAACGACCCTCCGACACCTTTTTCGGTGGTTCCAATGGAATATATATACAATTATGTTTCGCATGATATTCGATTTGGTTTGTGGCTCTAAGTTCCAGCACCCTTTTTGCAGAAAAAGCACTATGTAGGCTATTATAATACAAATAAAATTATTACAGTGATAATAATAATAATTTTCCTTCATTCAACAATCCGGATGACAGAACGCAGCCGGTTACAGTGTACAATTATGCAGTTAAAGCAATTCACAATAACGCAGACAACAGAAATTATACACAAATCTTAACTATACTAACTGAACAGACAGCCTGCATAATACACCTGATGGGTGCGCTTAGTCAAATTAATTGCTAACCTGTTCGAATAATAATGCTAAGAATCTGTCATTCCTTTTTTCACTTCGCAGTCGATCGAGTTACATCTATCCAACCCAGCGCTCTCGTGTGACCATGCATGGCCAACGAGTCCATCGGCCCCTTCCCCTTTTGGGTATTTATGGTAAACCAAACTGTTCGACAGCTACATGTAGGCCCTATGTATACCTGTATAGCCTAATGAGCCGGTTGCCGAATTAAATGTTAGGTTATTAATTTACTACTTATTATGTATAAAATTTGTTTGTATAAGTTATTTGCGTATAGCCTACAACTATAGGCCTGCATGTCTGTAGCCTAACCTCAGATTCAGTTTAACTGATTTCAATTCATTAATTGATTCAATGGCTTCATTCCGATAATTAACACAAGACAATGTACAGCGAGACTAAGTTAACGACGGATAGAACCATGCACCTGAAGGTCTTCGAGAGCGATCCAACTATCTCGAGGGAATTCCTGGAGCATTGGGACGAGCCACTGAAGACATCCGTTCCAATGACCAAGAAGAAGGATCAGAAGGACGAGGTTGACGATTCGCATGAACTTGCTGGCCACCGTCAGAAACTGAAATGTAACTCCATGGAATGAATCTGTGAATGAGCGTACAGCTGTACACATAATATTATGCAGATATGCATACATACATTCATACAGTGTAAGAATTGTGGAAAAATAACTGAGGGGTTGGACCATTATCCACTTGGAATCGGGGTGGAAAAAATCAGACCTAACTACCGGGCTCTAGGAAAGACTGGGGGTTGAAAACCCACAACCCCTCGGCAATTCTCGCTCTGCATTCATACGCGTGAGCGTGTGAGCGTGGGCATGGGCGGAGTTTGGTTTCCGTTCTTGGGAGGGCTGACCTCGAGTCTGGGCCTTATTGGGGTGGGGGGGGGCTAACCCCAAAAAGGGATACCATTTTCATGGTGAAAAGTTTAATCTGGGTCTTCTTGGAGGGGCTTAGCCTCCCCTGGCCCCTGATAAACTCCGCCCATGAGCGTGGGTGCGTGGGAAAGGTGAGAAGAGACGTGGACTTTGATATGTAAGTGATCGGTGAGTGAGAAAAATGTCAATCACGATGTCAAATATTTGTCCTTCATGATGATGCGTCGCAGATCTCTGCTTACAACCCGGTCACGTTCCATGACACGTTCGCAGACGCTTTCGTTGTTGAAGACAATCAGAACAATGTCAGCAGTTGTCACACAGCAGTTAAGAAGCTATTATCCTGTGGAAAAACCGATACCTTCTGCACTGCAGCAGCAGCAGCCTCAGCCAGTACTGCCATATTAAGTGTATAGGATCGAATCCCTCATTTAAAGGTGCATTAGTGAACGTGTGTGGAAAACCGGTTGCGGATATTCATGCGTGGATTTGTGCACGCACTCATGAGCGCCCGCACATAGGGGCAAGGAGGGGCACTTGCCCCCCCCTGGAAAAGTGACATTTATTTTTCTAACTACTACTTTGAGTTTTTAACAAATTTTTTCGCATTAAAACACTAATGATACGAATGATACACACAGTGAAAGTCATAAATTTACGTTTAGAAATCTCTATGGAAATAAATCTATGTAAATAAAAATGAAACTTTCCAATAGTTCGTGTTACAATCACGCCGAAACTCACGCACCGATTCTTCTGAAAATTTACCAAAACCTTCCATTCCAATAGCACCGTGTCTTAAGATTTCTTTTCCCCGAAAAAACGCTATATTTTCCACAAAAGTGAACTTTGCAATACGTTCGACCGCCAATTGCAAATTCAACCAAACCTCACGCTTGCAAAATTTCAGAATCGTCTTCACACCAAACACAGTGACGAAACATCAATGAGGTCGCATGCCGTGACGTCATAAGCGAGTCCATTAATGATTAATAATTTTAAAAAAATTTGCCCCTCCTGCAAAATTTTCTACGGGCGCCCATGCACGCACTTGCATATTATTATTATTATTATTATTATTATTATTATTATTATTATTATTATTATTATTATTATTATTATTATTATTATTATTATTATTATTATTATTGTTGTAATATGTTGTTATTATTATTATTATTATTATTATTATTATTATTATTGTTGTTATTATTATTATTATTATTATTATTATTATTATTATTATTATTATTATTATTATTATTATTATTATTATTATTATTATTAAATTATTATACAACAACAGTCGGATTATATAGTATTGTTACAGAGGCAATGTGGAAGAGAAGCAGATGGCGTTGCCCCGCTGGACTGCTATCGAGATTCTTTGAAGGAGGTAGCTTGTCTCGAGTTTGTCTTGTGTCGCCTCGGTCAACCTTCGTCCCAGGTCTAAGACAAAGTCCAGTCCTTCCGTACTCCAGGATTATTATTATTATTATTATTATAACCATCATTTATTTCTGTAACAAACTGTGCAACGTCAACTGGCTGTGCTTGCTGAACAGTGAACACCTGACAAAACGCAATCATAATGTACTAATAGTGTGCCTACAACAGCATACTAAAAGCTAATGTATAGTGCATTTATTATTAGTATGGCTGGTCGTCCTCGACCCGGGTTGGTTGTGAGAATGTTCCTCTGAAGGCTATGGCGTTGAATCTCTGAGTGCATACAGATAAACGTTGGTACAAGTGCATAGTCTCTCGAGTGTCCCCAGAAACGGCGGTCATGCGGCTTCCCAACTCCGTCAAGAATTCGCGTCCTGTCCGATTGACGGGGCCCAGCGATTCGATGGCGACGGGTACAAAATCGTGGGTGGCCGGAAGGGTTGAGTATTTAGCGGACTTCCGGTTCGCGGCGTGTTCGGCTGCCCCTCCAGGCATTGATGACGAGATGCTGAGGTAGGAGGAAGCACAAGTATGGATGGATGTTGCATCCCATGCGACGTACCTGCCCTTCGCCCAGGGAACCAGTGTTGCTCCGTCCGGCCTCTTGCCGTCTGTGCGGATCAGGCCCGGTGGTTCTTTAGAGCTTGGAATGTCTGCTTTTACCAGTGCTCTCCAGATGGTGTCATTCAGAGCGAAGTGGCGTGCGGCTCTACCTGCAGATCGACGGCATACAAGCCCGTGGTGGCCTCCGGGATCGGCGATCTCACCGCACTGGCATTGATGCGGTGCACAGAGGTCGAGTCCTAGTCGGAGGCCGACCGCGACTCGCACGGCTTCATTGCTGAGACCCAATCCGCAAGAGACCACGGGAACAGTCGAGAGCCAGTCTCCAGCGTGGGGCGATGTTACGGCGCCCAATCTTGCCCGGTTTAGTGGATCATTGTTGGCAGACCACACGGCAGCCTTGTCAGCGTCTATTAAAGGCCTGTCCCAGGTCTTCTGGCTTGTCAGGGCTGGCTCTTCTCCTCCAGGGCGTGTTGATTTGCGGGCCTCCAGGATTTCCTCCTCGTATGCGTCACTCCACACCTCCGTGTTGAGCACGGCGTCCACGAGCGACTTGGTTGATGCAGCTGAGGCCAAATAGGCTGAAGAAGCCAGCATCGAAACACGTCTGATCCCGAGTCCGCCGTCTCTAATCGGAAGAGTGGCTTGAGTCCATTGCATATCGCTGAGGCCGATGTTAATGATCTTTTCCAATCCAGTCCGCATTTGTTCGTCCATCTTCACCAGTAAGGGGTGGTTCCAGCACGGTGCTACTCGCAGCAAGTATATCATTTTCGCTGCTCCAAAGCACGATCGCAGCAGCATCAATGCCGCCTGTGCTTGGAGACATTCCAGATCCTTCAAAGCTCGTTCAAGTGAATCGGAGTGCATGAGGAGCGCTTCGTCCAGAGCATCGGCTTTGAACAGTGGGGCGCCGAGAAGGATCAATGAGTCGCGGTCCACTCTCCGGAAGCCATCAAATTCCTCGCCTCCTAGTTCGACCTCCGAGCAGTATTCGCATTTGTTCCTATTGTTATTATTATTATTATTGTGTCTGCATATATACATGTACATGTAGATCTATGTATATGACTGCATGCATGTACGACGTTGTACGTGTATTTGTATGTTTGTATCTGAACACTTATATATAGCGAAGTTTATGAAGCCACAAAAGACTTTGTAATGCGACTCGTTCATTTATTCGTTCGGAGAATTTATATAGCGCTTCTTATAGAATCTAGATACCTATACTCAGAAGCGCAATCTTGATCACATCTACAGCAAGACACACTCTTAAGATGATCTGAAAATGCCTCCCGAACTATTATTTCGTGCAGTAAGGTGCTAATTTCAAGTGGAAGGCTTCCGTGAGAGAAAGTTTCATATATTAAACGGATCGATGCAAGCCATGAGGTGTCAAATGTTTCTTTAATGGCGGACCAGCGGCAATATTTCTCAGCTAGTGGCGGGAATAGTGCCAGACGCTGCTGGCACAGGTTTCGTCTTCCTGGAAGCGCCCTAGAGGAGGACATAGAACTATACCTGGCTCAGGATGATATATGAAGACTTGGCAGGGCTGGGTATAGATCTGGACATGATCATAGCTGTGGCTGAGGTTCGGACATGTTGGAGAAATTTAATCAACTCAATGTGCGATGCTCCCATTGGTGGACTAGGCGACGAATGATGATGAAGCGGGAAGGGTGTGTATCAAAATAGAAACGTGGACATCTGCACATAGGGGCAAGAGGGGACACTTGCCCACCCCTGGACGATTGATATATACGTAGTCCTAAAAAATGAAGTGGGGGAACGCTCTTTGTAATAATATTATTAGTAGTAGTATTGTTATTAATATTCAATTATCCCTGTAAAAAAGCGGGGGAACGGCGTTCCCCCGCGTTCTCCCCCCCCACTACACCACTGAGATGTCATATTCTTAACCTACCACAGTTTGGTTTTAAAAGAATTTCTTCACACAAAAGCAATAATTATGCTAATGACAATCATGCAGTGTGAAACTGAGAAATTTGCATATAGAAAAATCTTGGAACAATAATTATACTCATGTTCTAAATTTTTTGAGCTTCGTCGAGCTCTTACCAAAACTTACTCCATGGCCACTGTGCTTTGTCATCTCCAGTAAAAATAGGTTTAAATCATAATGGTTTAAATCGACGATCACCCATGAGTAGAGATAAGGACCTCGGAGGGGTCACCTGGGAGGTTCAGAGGCAACCGTCCCCCAGGAAATTTTTAATACTAAAGTCCAAATGGTGCGTTTTCCAGCACGCAAGCAGTAAGTCGCGTTTAAAATCTTGATTTTTAAGCTAATTAAGGGTCTACAACGGTTACGAATGTGACATAGAATTCACTGAGCTATAAAATTGCGAATTTGAACTTTTATTCTCATCGATCAACATTCACTAAACTCACGATTTTATTACATGATAGTAGTGGTCGTAGTCGTAGTCGTAGTCGTAGTAGTAGTAGTAGTAGTAGTAGTAGTAGTAGTAGTAGTAGTAGTAGTAGTAGTAGTAGTAGTAGTAGTAACAACAACAACAACAACAACAATAATAATAATAATAATAATAATAATAATAATAATAATAATAATAATAATAATAATAATAATAATTAATAATAATTAACAATAATAATAATAATAACAATAATAATCTAACATTCCTGTTATAATAATAATAATAATAATAATAATAATAATAATAATAAGACGATTTATATAGCGCCACAACTCAGCCGAGGCTGAAGGAAAGGGCGCTGTACATGAGATCACAAGTTACAGGCAATTACATGTATACGACCGTTCAGGCGTTCACAACATAATAATAATAATAATAATAATAATAATAACAGCCTATCATTAACAATATTATTATTACATTCTGTGCAGGCTTTAACCCTATATAACGACCAGCGTGTTCTAAACTGCATGGAAAACATATGCAGCTGGTCGTTAAAGGGTTAAACAAGGACCCGAGGGCCAGAGAAACATCGTCGGTAGCAGGTATCATATTTTCGAAGCAGAACACTGTGTGTGTACATACAGTAACTGAATACGAATGGCTTCTGGTGGAGTGTTAGTTTCGGTCACTTACCTGTCCAATATCCTATGTCAGCATGAAACATAAAAACACAGAAAAGTCTACAAGTAGAAGAAGTGTAGATGTAGGATATTGTTACAGTACACGACATGCAAAGCATCTGAAGCCGATTGACTTACATTGTGTCTATTGAGTCTCAGCTGCAAAAGGCGGCTGTAATGCACGAAGCCATGCACACACAGAGAGAAAGACAGAGACAGATGGGAAAGGAGAGAGAGAGACAGACAGACAGACAGACACGGAGACAGACAAACATACAGATGGACTGACAGATAGAAAGACAGACAGGCAGACAGAAAGAAGAAAGACAGTCACACAGACATACAAACATACATGCAGACATATACAGATATGCAGACAGAGTCAGAGATAGAGACAGATACAGAGAAAGACAGAGACAGAGAGAGAGACAGACAGACAGACAGAATTGAAATACACACAAAGAGACAGAGAAAGAGAGAGATATATAGAAACACACATATAGATAGAGACAGACACAGAGACAATTTAAGAAACAGAAAGAATGATGAGGAATGCAAAAGTTATATATCTCTATGCATCAAATTTTAGTTCTGCCGTAGCCTACTGCATCCCGTACTGCTGTGAAATTAATTATTAATTACAGATTTAAAAAATATTTATGAGCTGATCATATTAATTTATTCACGAATTTTAAATGTAGTCACTCACTCTATAACTGACTTCTTTCGTTCACTTCAAACTGATTCTAAATTCTATTTTGCATTCGCACTAGAATGAAACTTTTTGCACATCCTGCTGGCTGCAAAGAAATAATTTGATTGACAAGAGAATCCATTATTACTGTGTAAGTTACAGTTCATTTATTGATTCAGTCCAGCGTGACTGGTGCCTTCATGGGCGCACTCAAGCGACGCACCTACTAATCCCGGAACGATCCATCAAGGTGCTTGAAGCTCGCCGCAGCTGAATTTCACGTCCGGGGATTGTTTGGGTCGGATCTTCGTTCACCCTTAATTGCCTGATCATTTGTCAATGACAGCACTCACTGCTGAAGGAAATGCTTGGAACCGCTGAATGCAAATGCGGATATATTTTGTTGTCTAGGCCTATTTGTTTATTTATATTTCTTTTATACTTTGTTTTTTAGATTTCATGCATTTATCGCTTGTTATTTATTTATTTATTTATTGCTCAGAGTTTTCCTTTCACCTGTTTTATTTATTATTATTAGGTCTACTCTTTTACTTCAGTAATTCCTAATTTGTTATTTATGTGTTATTTGATTCTTTCTTTACTTATTTTAAAACTATTTTAAACTAGTTTTAAAATATTCAGTCTGACAAATATATATTTATATATCATAATTTTTCTATTCCATTTATTTACCATTCGTATTTAAAATAATTATTTAGTAAGTCATTTCATTTATTTATTACTTATTAATTTTCTCAAGCTTTCGCTTACAGCGCTCACAAAAGCCAAGTCGCGGGAACCAGCTTATTCATAGGCGCTCAATCAAATCAGAATCGAGAAGCAAGCGGTCAGAATCCGGAAAGTCAGGCAAAGAGTTAGGCTGTTAGAGACTATGGTGGATGATGCATATAGTTGAAACTGCGTGGGAGGTAGGGTGAAATGAAAGAATCAGGATAGGATCGGTGAAAAGCAGTGTTTTGAGTTGCGAGTGAAAGACCTGTGGGGAAATAGCAAGAGGTGGATTTTTGGTCAGTTCGTAGGGTGGGTCAGATGTTTGTCGTAGTGCTGGCGGAAGTTTGTTCAAAAAGGGCGGGACCGCAATGGATATCCTCTGAACTTCAAAACGATGGTGGTTTAAAGTTTTTTTGCACATAAACTGAAGGTTTCCCATTTCGAATAACATAGGTCGACTACCGTCGGCGGGAAAATAGATTCCACAGTTTATTATCAGTGAACCTTGTTGGATCTTGTTTCAACTTTGGATTTGAAACATTTGTTGTTGTATTCGGGCTTAACGACACTGTTTCATATCGAAAATGATTAGTGTCGGAGGCAGAGTACAACCTCACACTCCACGTTTATATTGCGACCGAGCCACCCGCAGTAGCCTAAAGATCCGAGAAATTAATCTCTGACCGGGAATCGAACCCGGGCCGCCGGGTTCGATTCCCGGTCAGAGATTAATTTCTCGGATTTCTCGGTTTGAAACATTTATTATTATTATTCCACAGTTTAACGTCGTCCAATGACTTCAATGGCCGTTGACGACAATACATGAAAATATAGGCCTACAATGCAACGAAAACTAATTTCTATCATCCTAAAAACACCATCAACAGGATTGGTGTTTGAATGAAGCTTCACAAATTCACAAATGCTCAATCATTAACAACTTAGTTTATCTTACATTTCCTATGCTCATAGTTTGTGTTAACAGGGTCATCTAATGAAATTTAGGTAACATTGTTTTATATCAAGAATTTCAGTTCAAATGACCACCGTTAGGCAATTATTGTCTCACAACACCAATTCAAATTATAACTTCTAAAAAGCAATTATGATTACAAATGTTCAATACATATCAAACACTAGGTATTCATTTAAATTGTTCATATCCTCAAGCATTCTTGAAAATAAATTTCAGTCATTTACAAAGCATAACTAATAAATTATATTCATACAATTATGATTATATCTATATAAATAAAAATGTAACCGCGTTTGGCTCCTTGCAAGTTATCTCCGAACTTTCTGCGCCGATTGCTTTCAGAACTTCACCAAAACGTTTAGTTCCAACACGGCCGGGTTTGCAGAATGATTTTTCGCAAAAAGCGCAATCTTTTCAACAACAAAAACAACTTTGAAAATTCGACCGTTTTCAACACATAGCCTACGCCCGTCAATAAGCCTTGCATACCAATTCGGGCACGTTTGTTCCGTAAATTTCTTTAGCGCATTTCATTGCGGCCTTTGCATTTCATTGCGGCCTTCTTGCTCTAGCGTTTTATGGCGCGATCCGCGTCGCCATCGCAAAGGGACGGTGTGAGGGAGGAAAGTAGGCGAGGGAGCGGGACGAACAGTGAGGAGAGAGATGGGGTGTCACCCACTCCTTATATCCGAGCGTTGACCTCACCAGTCTCTTCGGTAGCTTCTATATTTCCTCAGTGGCCTAAACCTACCCCTACTGATTTAACTGATTCGAATCTACTGTCTAGGTAAAGTTCTACAGTAATTCCTTATTCTACTTCAACGACAACGATGATAGGTTTTCCAAAGTATATTATCATCAACTTCAACATAAAACGTAACAGCAGCAAACAACACGATAATGTCTATCCTTGCATTATCATAGCAACAACGTCTCTCTTCTACGACAACTAATCAACTACTACTACAGTTATCACAGCCTAAACTCGTGACTCATTCCTCAGACGCTCATTCCTTCTCTCTATCCGCCGTCTTCCAGACAGTGGTTCAGACACTCGGCCAGACAGTCGTCTCAAAACCCGCGCCCAAACGCACCTGTGCACTTTGGCCCGTTTCGTCGCTGGCGTACACGCGACCGACCGGCCGCTGTACTAGGCCTACATAAAATACGCTTACATTACCTCTTTCCTTTCTTTTAAAGAGAGCTAATTATCTTTAAAAATTAGCGAACGTCCATTAATTATACAATACCAACAATTCTTACACTAAATGCATCATAAAATATCTTACACTACAATCTAGATAAACAGTCAGCTACTACATTCAGCTTTCCTTTCTTATAGTTCAACAGAATGTCAAAATTTTGTAATGATAAAGACCATCTGACTAACTTAGCAGATTTCGACATTGATTCAGTCAAATAAACTAAAGGATTGTGATCTGTAAACACATTAATCTTAGAAATTATTATTGGTTCTTTCAATTTGTTTAAAGCCCATATGATTGCATAGGCTTCCTTCTCAATCGTCGCCCATCTCCTCTGTGTATCTGTCAGTTTCTGACTGAAAAATGAAACGGGACGTTCTATCCCTTCACTGTCCACCTGTGACAATCCCGCTCCCACAGTAAAATCTCTGTTAACACAATACAAATTAAATGGTTTACCAACCTCAAACATATATAAAATCACATTATGCAATCAGATCTGTTTCAGAAACAATTCTAAATGTCTTACAAGAATGTCCATTCAAATGATTAGGACAATTATCAAAATGTACTTCAATATCCTTTCATACGGTTAATTGCATACAGTATTTGATTAGACATTTTGATCGCTAAAGCGCTCATTGGTTTATCATCCACTTGAAGTGATTTCTGTTTCGTCTCTGAATACTCGTCTTTCAGCGGTATTTCTACCACTGATCCGAATTCGTCGTCCTCTTCCTCGATAAGACCACACGATAATGTTTTTGTGATGAACTTTCTCATTCGGTTGGCATGAACGATTCGTCGACCATGTTCCTTCATGTCCACGAGATATGAATATTTGGATCTTCTTTGTAGAACCGTATATGGACCATGCCATCGTGAGATCAATCTGTTGGTTGACGTTGGATGTAGTACATCGACGCGTTCTCCAAGTTCGAATTCTTTATATTTTGCTTTCTTGTTGTATTGGCTGGCACATCGTTCTTGCTTCTCCAATTTCTTTGCATCCTCCAATTGTCTTTCATCATTCGTATCCTCCATAAACAATTCTCTCATACTCTCGCCAATTTCCATATCGCTCTCCGAATCTTCACTATCATTTCGTTCACATGCAGCCATCTCTTCTTCATTTTCATTGTTCTCGGATGTTGTTCCTTCTTTTTCTTTTTCATCTTCGCTTTCAGTGTCTTCGTCTAGCAGGCTTTCATTTAGCTGTTCCTCTTCTTCGTCTTCGACTTCTGTTCTCCGACTCCTTGCTCTTGTAGTCACCTGCGCCTGTAGTTCTCCTTGCAATACACTGATTGAGGGAATCTCTTTCAGTTCTGCAATTATCTCTGGATGTAGCAGGAACCTTTCTTTGTTTTCTTTACACAGTTCTGCTGGAATGCTGGCACACACCAACGTTGAGTATGGCGCAATATTTATTTTTCTGTCCATCAGATCTTCTCCTACTGTCTGACCACCCATTCTCACATCAATCTTCACTAACTTAGCTGGAATAGGCTCTCCAGCCACACATTGCAAATGTACTCTGCCAATCTCTTCCACTATCGCTCCTTTCAGTAGTTCCTCGTTGATTACTGGTATCTCTGTTCCAGAGTCAACCAATGCTTTAACTTGCACAGGACGACCACTGTTATTATTTCCACGTATTTCTACCGTCACATGCTGCAATGCAATCTTCTTTATAAGTGAAAAATCATCTTTACTTTGTATTATAAACCGTGGTGTACATTTCATCACCGACTTCACTTCCGTTTCTCGGTTGTATTGTTCTTCCCAACCAGGAGGTGCATTTATCACTTGGATCTGGTTTACTCTCAAATTCTCTGCACTCCTACTAAAGTTGTTTCTCAGATTTGTCGCTCCTGGTGCTTGACAATTTTTTATCAAATGCTGATCTGACTGACAGTTGTGGCAACGTTTCTTGACGAAACCTCTTTGCTCGTTGTTCTCCCACTTGCGGTTCGGAGAGTACGATGCATTGCCTTCTTTTGGGTTTCCCAATGGTGGAGTTCGATTGTAGGCTTGTCTATCCCACGTTGACTGTTTTTTATCTTGCCACCACGGCTTTCCAGAGAAATTATCTTTCTTTACATCATTACTTTTGGCTTGGCTTCCAGTTTCTTCGGCAGTGCTGTTCCACTTGGTCTGCTTTGGATTATTGACCCATGCGTCATATTTCGGTTTTTCTTGAAATATTACACCAATTCGATTGTTCACATGTATGTCTGCAAGGTCTGCCACATTACTAGCTTCTAAACATTCTGTACCCTCTTTCGATAAGACAAACTGTAGTGGACCTGGTGGTAAACATTCTTTCAGCTTATCCGCCACTAACAAATCAAACAGCTTCTCGTAGTCTTTGTCCACTCGTCTACTTCGGACATAATAATTCAACAGGTTCTTCAGCCTAGCCGTGAACATCGTATACGTTTCTTCGGCTGTCTTCTTGGCATCTGCAAACCTGGACCTGTACTCACGAGCTGTTAACTTGAATTCCTTCAACAAGTGCTCTTTCACTGCATCGTATTTATCTAAATTCTCAAATGATAATCGATTCAATACCGTTCGTGCTCTCGGGGTCATCAATGGCAACAACAATTTCACCCAGTACTGCTTTTCCACAGCGAAGCTATTGAATGCATTCTCCACGGTCTCAAAATATAATGGCACTTCCATCATATCATACGGCATCTTAGGCAATACATGCTTCATTGCGTCACCTATCTTCTTAATCTTGGACACCATTGTCTCACTTTCTCTGAGCCTAATCTGTTCTGACACTTCTCGGCTCTTACGATCATCTTCGTCTCTCTTCTTCAGTCGATCTTGATCTTCGATTCTCCGCAGTTCTTCTTGTTCTATCTTCTGCTGCAATAGTTCTAAATGCTTTCTACGTTCTTCTTTTTCAATAGCCATCTCATGGAGTTGAGCTTCCTTAATAGCAAGTTTCTTTTGTTCTAATTGCATCTGCTCTTCTCTTTCTCTTTCTGCTTTTTCCAAATTGTCTTTTCCGGCTTGAAATTCTTCCTGACGAATTTCTTCTGCTCTCTCCAGTTCTTGTAAACGCATCTTTTCTTTTTCTTCCTCGCGAGCCTTTTTGTCCTCAATCTGCTGCTTTCGTATTTCTTCATCGCTTTTTCTTGCTTTTTCGTACTCTATCATTAACTCCGTCCTTCTCCGTTCTGCTTCATCACGATCGAGTCTCATTTGTTCTAGTTGTATCTGGAACTGCTGCCTCTGCATGTCTATCTCTTGTTGTCGCAGCCTGTCTGCTCTTTCTATTCGCTCTTTCTCGTCTTGACGACGCTGCTCTTCTTTCTCTTTCTTTTCTTGTTTACGTTCTTTCTCCTCTTGTCTACGTCGTTCTTCCTCTTGTCTACGCTGTTCCTCTCTCATCATCATGAATTGCAGCAACGCCTCCGTAGACATCGGTGCCTCAGGCTTCTCCACTGGCTTCTCCGCAACGCCTCCGACAGCACCTTCTTCTTCTTCTTCTTTCTTAGCCCAAACCTCGGCTAAATTTCTCATCAATTCTTCCCTAGACATCTGTTCGACTTCTTCTGCGTCTAGATCTGCTTCAATTAGCAGTTTTATCAGTCTATCAGTAGACATTTTCTTAATATTTGCTTGCTTTTTCTCCGTAAGTTTCTCCATCTTACTTCTTTACTTGTTGTTTCTTACTTCTTTACTTCAATTCTTATTGCTCCTTTAGCAGACAAGCAAGTTTTTCCTACCTTTCCGTCCGTTGAGTTGTCGTTTCTCACCGTCGTATATATGATCGATGAACTGTTGATCAGGCTGCTTCTCACGGGAGAAGTTCGTCGAAGAATTTCGAAGAACGGACACTGTGAAATGTTCCTTCGATAAGATCCCAGATATCGTTCCTTGGATATAATAATCAGCATCCGTAGCATCGATAAAAACCCAGATATCGTTCCTTCCGTATTCTCAGGTGAGAATACCAGCGTGTGAAGATAAGCAAAACACAGCGTCAGAAGATCAGAAAATCAATATTCCGACTCCACGTGTAAATGTAGATCGTCAAACAACGTTTGTAAATTCGTGTCCAAACTTTCGCAAATTCGTATCCCACCGCTGCCACCAAATGTCACCCACTCCTTATATCCGAGCGTTGACCTCACCAGTCTCTTCGGTAGCTTCTATATTTCCTCAGTGGCCTAAACCTACCCCTACTGATTTAACTGATTCGAATCTACTGTCTAGGTAAAGTTCTACAGTAATTCCTTATTCTACTTCAACGACAACGATGATAGGTTTTCCAAAGTATATTATCATCAACTTCAACATAAAACGTAACAGCAGCAAACAACACGATAATGTCTATCCTTGCATTATCATAGCAACAACGTCTCTCCTCTACGACAACTAATCAACTACTACTACAGTTATCACAGCCTAAACTCGTGACTCATTCCTCAGACGCTCATTCCTTCTCTCTATCCGCCGTCTTCCAGACAGTGGTTCAGACACTCGGCCAGACAGTCGTCTCAAAACCCGCGCCCAAACGCACCTGTGCACTTTGGCCCGTTTCGTCGCTGGCGTACACGCGACCGACCGGCCGCTGTACTAGGCCTACATAAAATACGCTTACATGGGGGATGCAGGGAGGCGGAGGCGGAGGGGAGGGGGAGGGGAGGGGGAATGGGGAAGGGGGAGGGGAGGGGAGGGGGAGGATCAATATGAACATTCTTTAGAAATGAATAATTTCAGCATTTTCACACAGCTGCTTTCAATATTGAAACAACAAAAAATAAGTTTAATCCACCCAATATCGACAAGGTCAGAGGTCAATCTGACGTCACAGCAGCAGCAGACGAACACCGCCGTGGGATTTCCGCGGGGGATCGACCCGCCACCTATCGACCGCCGCTGACATTTCACATCGTTCGACGACAATCTTCGATTTTTCGAGCGAGGATGTTCGTCGCGTCGTGCAAATCACTACAGACAAATCCTACGCCGACAAATTCGTCGAAATGAACCTGTCACTATTCGGTAACTGCAGGAAATGTGACAAGAACAAAACGAAGTGGACAAGAATTTCACGCGAGAAATGACGAGATCTCGCATCAGATATTGGTTGTGGTAGTGGTGGTGACCGCCCTTGCGAGACAATCCATCAAGGCCCCCGTGAGAAATGATTGGTCTCTTAGCGTTCCTGGCCCCACACGAAGGCTGACACCGCGAGGGGGAGATCAGTGCAACGAGAAGAGGTTCGTAGTGTACGGATTGGGAGTGGACGACGGCTGGAGGACACGCGACGACGACGATGGAACAGCGACTATAGTAGGGGCAGCCTCCAGGGGTGTACGGGTCGTAGGGGTGCTCTGATTGATGCGGCATGGATAGCAAACTCTTGTCCTGCTTGTGTGGTCCCGGCAGGTACCCATTGGCCAGGCTTCCATGGAGAGACGATGCCGACTGCCCCTGGTGACCGTTGATGAAGCCGTTCGTTTCAGCGCCGAACCCATGTTCGATGGACTGATCCCGAGACCTGGAATGAACCCCTCCTCCAGCGCCGTTTGATGTTATGCTGTGATGAAGATGATGCTGATGATGATGTGGATGGATTGGAGGAGGATGGGATTGCGGAAGATGAATTCCATTCCCCTTATACCCCGTTCCGCCTCCTTCACCGTAAATCCATCCATTTCCGACACATTTCCGCTTGTCATGAGCCCAACAGTCCCGTTGACGAACTTCTCCGAAGCGTTTCCGGTCGCTGCCGTTTTACTTCTCTTGCAGTGTCACACGTGCAGAGTTGATTCCATTGCTTTCCGTGACCTCCAAAATGATAAGTTGGAGTCCGCCATTTTCCCGCCATTTTGCTTTCTTCCAGTACTACATATGTGTCTTTAATTCCATTGCATGCCTAGAACCCTAACATCTTAATTTAAATTACAAAATCATGTTCATATCCCATACAATACCTGACTTACAGTCTATTGAAGCAATAGGCCGCCATTTTGGCCGCCATCTTGTTTTCTCATGCAACCGCTAAATATCAAGCTTGTTAACCACGATTTTCGTTCTCGGGAGGGTCAAATTAGTCTAAAAACGCATTTTAGCGAATATATACATGATCTGCTTCTAACAGTATCATTTCCAGATTCCAAGCCTGGTTCAATTGTCGGCCATCTTTTTCCCGCCAAAATTAGACCACTTGCCGTGGTCCGATTTCTTGTAACTTTTAGTATGTTCATCACCAGACCCTAGAGACCAGAAAATCATCATAGAACGTCGTCTTACAATTTTGTTGATCATTTTGTAGATTGACCCGACTGTGCAACCTTTTGAAGCAATTATAAACCGCCATTTTGGCCGCCATCTTGTTTTCTCACGCAACCGCTAAAAATTAAGCTTGCTAACCACAATTTTCGTTCTCAGGAGGGTCAAATTAGTCTTGAAAAGCATGTTAGAACATTGCTAAATGATTTTCTTCTAACAGTATCATTTCCAGACTCCAAGCCTAGTCCAATTGGCGGCCATCTTTTTTCCCGCCAAAATTAGACCACTTGCCGTGGTCCGATTTCTTGTAACTTTTAGTATGTTCATCACCAGACCCAAGAGACCAGAAAATCGTCATAAAACGTTTTCTTGCAATTTTTTTGGGGTTCACCGAAGTTATTTCGTAGATTGACCCGACTAAGATGGCGGCACGAGACGTCAAACGAGATTGCTTGGCTATGCGCCTAATATGTGAGATCGAAAGTAGATTCTAGGCTACTTTCGGTTAGCAAAAAGTTAACAAGAGAAAACGGGGGGGGGGTCTGAAAACCTCACGAGACTTTACATGTGACATCATCTTTCGTGCTCAGCATTATTTTTTTATACATGAAAATCGGGGATTAGATCTATGCAAAGCAGGATTGAAATAACTGCCTTGGTGTTTTAGTTTTGCCTTGACTTTTACTTTCAGTTGTTTTCATTAGTTCCACTTATTTCAACAAAATAATATAGTTTCGTTTCTCAGTCATATATAAAAAAGCAAAACTTCTTCGATGCACTTTCAATAATTATTATAATGCATTGTGACAACTTTCTGCCATTGATAATAATTTGCCCATCAGGCTTAGCCTATATAATAGGCCTATAATTAGCATTAATTATCATAATTTTATCGAAGCTGTGGTAGTCATGGGGATATTATTAGATTTGACAAGCCAGGACATTGGGAAAGTTTAAAAAATCTAGGAAAATCGATAGTGAAGCATAGTTACTGTAGTAACTGTGACCGAAACTCTCCCACGTTCTGCTGCTGTTACTGCTACTGCTGCTACTACTGCTGCTGTTACTGCTACTACTGCTGTTACTGCTGCTGTTACTGCTACTGCTGCTGTTACTGCTGCTGCTGCTACTACTGCTGCTGTTACTGCTACTGCTGCTACTGCTGCTGCTGTTACTGCTACTACTGCTGCTACTGCTGCTGCTGCTACTACTACTGCTGCTGCTGATGTTACTGCTACTACTACTACTGCTACTACTACTGCTGCTGCTGCTACAGCTACTGCTGCTACTGCTGCTACTGCTGCTGCTGCTGCTGCTGGCATCATGAAGCAATGGATAGCAATGTTAACGGTGCAGTGATTATAATAACATAATATAATATAATATATTATAATATAATATAATATAATATAATATATTATAATATAATATAATATAATATAATATAATATAATATAATATCTATATCTATAAGAGAGGATGTTTATATATTTATTTATATGTATGTATGTATGTATGTATGTATGTATGTATGTATGTATGTATGTATGTATGTATGTATGTAGGCCCTATGTATGTATGTATGTATGTATATATATTTGTCCAGAATGCACGCCCACAGTTTCACAGCTATTGATGTTAAATTTTATTTTGCATTTAAACAGAGGACCGTCAGGTCCTCCCAAAAAACGAGTTGGCGAATCTCTGCCACCAGAGGGAGAATGGGAGGGCCCCAAAACTCCATTTTTCATATTGTTTTTACCATCGCCATAGTTTCACAGCTATTCACCTGAAAAGTTGCAGCTAAATAGGGTGTCACTGGGACCACCTCGCCACCAACCAACACACCTCGCCCCGCAGGGGCCGGGTGGAGCAGGGCGTTGTTTAGGGGGGCGAAATTATTTTGGGGAGGGTGGGGAAATTTTTTGCAGTTTTGCAGCTATTGATATGAAACTTTGCATGTATACAGAGGACCGTCAGGTCCAGCCAGTGGAGGGGTCCATGGTGGGGCGTGAAACCCCAAACCGTTGCTATTTCCATTCCGTCGACACAGCTTCACGCCCATTTACATAAAATTCCCGGGCATCGCCGGGTATCCCAGCTAGTATTATAATATAATATAATATAATATAATATAATATAATATAATATAATATAATATAATATAATATAATATAATATAATATAATATAATATAATATAATATAATATAATATAATATAATATAATATAATATAATATAATATAATATAATATAATATAATATAATATAATATAATATAATATAATATACCTCTTCCCATTGGTTGACGTAGCGAACGAGTCGAGAGAGACGAAGCAGTCGTAATAGACTGAGTAACTTCACCAGACGAAAGATACGCAACGCCCTTCCTTTTAAACAGGCAATCAATCAATCAATCAATCAATCAATCAACTAATCAATCAATCAATCAATCAATCGATCAATCAATCACTTAATCAAACACTCAGTTCATCATGATCATTAAATTTTAATGAATCAGTAATTCAAACCTAGTCTATCAGTCAATCAATCCATCAACCAACCAATCAAACAATTAATCAATCAATCAGTCAATAAATAAGTCAATACGTCGATCAGTTAGTAAATCAACCAATCAATCAATCAATCAGTCAATCGTGCCAATCGATAGATCGGTCGGAAATGCACCAACATCCATAATAATAAATATATAATAGAACATCGATCAGCAACAAATGTCGATGAAGGACTTCCTCAAGGTCATTGCACAGCGACGACGACCTCAGAGGCAGGAGACAGAATCCAAACACTCCATGCTAAAAGTCGAACACTGTAACGAATCGGCTACCATGCAGGTAATCTGATGCTGATGCATAACATCCACCGAACAAGTCCCAGCTACATTCGAATTAGAGTCTGTATTGCGCTATATAAATTTCGCATTACACGCAGCATAATTATCCCTCACTGCAAATGGTCATTATGGCCGTCCATTACAATTTACAACTGCTGATGAAGAAGGATGCGGGCGATAATGGATGATGGATGGACGGTTTAAGAAGGGAGCGGGGTTTAGCCAGTTAGACAAGGTAATGAAAATGAATGACGGTGTAAAAGCGATTTGCTTTGCTAATTAGGTTCATTATGCAAAGCAGAATAATTAGGGGAACGAACGGTTTCAATTGGTCATGATCCGTAATCATCGATCAGTAGTAGGTCGTTGGACACCTGTTTTAAGTGATCAACGATCGATACATCAATAGATTGGATTCGGGGTTGTCTTATCTAAGAGACAAATTGGCGGAACTAATTTTTTTTATTGAAAAGGAGGAGGAGTATCAGGAGGAGCAAAGGAAGAAGAAGAATTGGAATTGGGAAAGCATGCGAGAATTAAGAAGAGCATGAGGAATGGAAGAGAGAAGTTGCCGATATTGAGAAAGATGGCCGAATGATTCTGAAACACACACGCGCTCACACGCACACGCACACGCACACGCACACACTGGATGCAATCGTTCATTTATCATCGATCAAAGACCTATGAGCCACAGTGACTCTGGCGGCGTCTGGCCAGAACGAAGACCATCCGAAGAGGATCAGCCTCGGGTCCCTCCCATCGTCAGCGCCCCCTCCACCACCCATCAGCGAAGAGGCGCTATGTACTGTACACAACGACCAATGACTTCAAAGACCATCAATAAGTTTCCAATTCGGTCAATTATTGTTTACCCGATTCCTGATTGGATGGAGGCGGTGACATGGTAAGGAAAGGTAAGACATGGTACACGGTGATGGTAATGGTAAGAGAAGAAGATTGTTATGGTATATGGGTAGAATTGAGACTAAGTCTTGCAGAACTATCCCTTAATCTAAGAATGCAATCGTGGTAAACCGATCTTCTGTGACTTCATGAAGCTTCTGTTGGTATTGGAAAGTTTTCGTTTCACTGTTTCTATTTCAGCCACATTCACCGACAGGGTCAGCATGTCAAGATTATTGTCAAGGGTCCAGGGCTTTTAAACATTTACAGCTCCTAGTCTTTCTTAGCACTCCACCGTAAAATCAAAGCAAACCCAAAGGTTGGTCGTTTCCAGGGAATTTTTCAAATGAACGAAAAATCCTCTCCGTTTTGTTGACCAGCTCAACGAAACCAGGTGCGGATACAGAAATTTTTAAGAGGGAGATAAATTTTTTTACCTTGGGTCCGGAAAAATGTTGCTGATCCTGGGCAGAAAAACTCTGACGACCTTTTTTAGTCATCCGATCGAAAAGTCAGAAAAAACATACCCTAAAAAGCTAATGCCCTTTTTTCTTCAAATCAAATGGGAAAGGGTCACGATACGTCGGCATTTCTAAGTGGAAGACATGGCCGGATTGGCCCCTGGATCCGCCCCTGAACGAAACCACGAAACCTGACCACAATCCGTCTCTTTATCGAAGAAACAAATATTCAACTAAGCTTATACTTGAATAAAAGTCTGACCATCCAGTCTTTTTTCTACAATAATACTCGCACTGATCTAGAATAAAATACCTTTCCATAAAAGGTCAACCTAAATCCTAAACTTCAAGCAGCGATGTACATGTACACTTTTGTACAGCAGGCATACATGTACACTTCTCTATTATTGGTGGAACCATTCGTCACTTATAGCTGCCAACCATTTAATCCTACCTACCTTTATTCCTTTCTATATCGACTGAACGTGGCTCTGGTTCAAACAATGACGTCACCCACGTTAATCTTATATCACTCATTCGTTCATTCATTCACTCATTCATCCATCCATCCATACATCCTTCCAGCCATCTATCCATCCATCCTTCCATCCATCCATCCATCCACCAATCCATTCACCCATCCATTCATTCATCTATCCATCCATCCATCCATCTATTCACTCATTCATCCATTCATCCACCAATCCATTCACCCATCCATTCATTCATCTATCCATCCATCCATCCATCCATTTAATCACTCAGAGAGCTGTACTCAGAATCCAATCGTCGGCGAGTTCTTGGGTCCAGTAGGCCAGCCGCCAGGTGTAGACCGGATGTAATACAACAGGAAGAGTTCCACCATGTCTGTCCTACAGTAACCTGTTGAGGATGATTTACATGTATTAAGGCCAATGCAGCAACATCTCAAGCTATCAACAACTGATGCTGTTTGGTATACGACCTACATTCATCATTCATTCACGTTGGATGATTTCTCCAATAAATCAGTCGAATGTCAGCTTTGCAACTTCCTGCAGTTCGTCATCGAAGGAAGTGGACAGATCGCTTGATTGGACGTCAAGAAAGATTCATTCGAAGGTAGGCAGCAGCAGCAGCAGCGGTATAGAGGATGAGGAGGAGGAGGAGGGTTAAGACGATGCTACACCAACCAGGAGATGATCTGAGAGAACAGGCACCAACGGAACTTCAAGCGGGTCTTCCGCGATGGGTGAATGAGACGGAGAGGAAGAGGAATAGAAATATGAAGAGGAGGAGGAAGAACACGAGGAGGAGGAAGAGGAGGAGGAGAAGGAGTAGGAGAAGAAAGGGAAGAACAAGAAAAGCAAAACTGAGACGATGAACAAGAAGAACAAGAACAAGAATATGACGGGCAAAAGAACACAAGGAAGAACATCAGGACTACGAGGAACAAGAACGAGGCAAATTAGAAGAATAAGAACAGTCCGCTTTATTCATCTCAAAATGACCCACACTCCAGTCGAATAAAATAATTCATCCTTCTATCGCTCAGGCTGTGAACAGCAGCAGATTACCAAGAGATTTATGTATGGCGCGTCGGAACGCTATCCATCCAGCCAGCCAGACAATAAAATCTGCAGTAAAGACAATGAAAATGACAATGGAATGACAATGGGTCCATGCCTCGTATACGGACAATGGAATGTCTGTCTGAAGTGCCGCAGATAACTGCATAAAGAACGTTAATACATTTCAGAAGGGGATAATTATGGAGAGAACATTAATGAAGCATTGGAACAATTATTGAATCACATGCATAAGAAAAGATATTACCTTGCTGGATGTAATGTAAAACTTCGAAATTTCACCGCGCCGTATAAAAAAACCTGGGAGACTGGCTTATATACTGGAGCTATAAAACTTGTGACACTATGATGACAATTACAAAACAATGGAAGAATCGCAGCAAGAAAAAGAACATTAAAGATGGGACATCGGGAGAGCACTAACGAAGCGATCGAACGAAAGAAGGACAATAACGAACTTCATCGAAGCAATTGAACAATGGAAGAAAACAATGAAGCAATAGAACAATAATAGAACAATAACGGAGCAATTGATCATCGTTTGAACATAAACAAAACAATGGAACATTGAGAGAACACTGGTGAAATAACGGAGCAATGAAAGAACAGTAACGAAAACAATGGTACGATAGAAGAATGGAAGAACATTAGCAAAGTATTGGAACAATGGGAGAGCACCAACGAACACAGCAGACGATTAACGACGCGATGGCATAATCAGTGGGTGAAGAAAGTGGAATTCAGCAGCGGTGTCGTTCCTGTAGTGCAAGACAATAATTAATATTGACTTCATTGTCCACAGAAAAAAGACAATTGACTTCATTGTCCGCAGAAAAGACAATATTGACGCCATTGTCCTTTTCGAGCAATCCTTCAGTTACCCTGTTGGCCAAACGTTTAGCACAACTAGAGACAATAACGCGATGAGGAAAGATAGAAAAAGAGACATTGACGAAAACAGAAGAGTGGAGCTGAGGTAGGAATGGGCTGAGAGCCAAAAGGCAGGGAGCGAATAACAAACGTAAAGCATCATCGTCATCATCATCGTCATCATCGTCAACGTCGTCGTCGTCATCATCGTCATCATAGTCAACGACGTCGTCGTCGTCGTCGTCGTCATCGTCATCATCATCATCATCATCATCATCATCATCATCATCATCATCATCATCATCATCATCATCATCATAATCATCATCATCGTCGTCATCGTCATCCTCCTCCTCCTTCTCCTCATCATCATCATCGTCGTCGTCGTCATCGTCATCGTCATCATCCTCATACAGACAGAGAGACACATAGAGTAAGAATATTCTTTAATGGACTAATTGCTATTCGCA